>JAANSQ010001890.1:0-13480 GCA_036850885.1 Lepidocyrtinus dapeste | reverse complement strand
CAGGTAATCGTAGTTGGAACTGGGAGTCGAGATTTAACACAGTTCGCTTGGGAAAATCCACTCAAAATGATCTTTGAATCTGAGGAAAGATCCTACGAAATTGGAACAGTGTCAGATGAGGACAAGGCAAACTTTTTTCGTAAATTGTTTGATGATGTAAAGGATGTTGAGAGCTTTGAGTTTGGAATCACTCCTCGTCTTTTGGAAATCACCCAGGATAAAACAATAGGAGAGGTTGTACATCTTTTTGACAGCATTCATCATCAACTTTTAACTCACAGTCAGGAAGAAAGCGAGTTGGATGATTTCGACAAAATGATGATCATTGGACGAGTAGCTACCGCATTTGAAATGACTAGTAATACTGAAATCGAAAGTCAAGAGCATTCTTTCGAACAAATGGAGGAGGAAGAAGAGGAGGAGTGATTAAACTCGAAATAAATACCGCACAAAAAAAGTTTCTACAAGCCTAATTACTTAAAATTGCGATTTATTAAAATGAATAAAAGATTACACACTAATTCATCATTTGTTTTCTCAATCTGCCCATAATTATATATTTTTAATCGACCAGGGTCATCAATTTTCATAAAAGTGTGTTAAATCATATCAATCCAAATTAAGCTTAAGCTATTGAAAATATTTCTGTTAATGTGAATTTTTCCAGCAAAATTAGTTTAACCTCATCAAGTTTTGCAACTTTCATTGCAGAGCCAAACTGTGTACACCTCTTTGGTCGAAATTTCGGATGGGAAAGGTCGTCCCGCACCCCGTCGTCTCTTGCTGAGCTCAACTCACCTACACGTACAACGAAATGTTCACAAGGATGCCATTGTTGACAATGATGCAGACAGCAATAGACCTACTCATGGCTCCGTCTCGGATCGAGGGCTCTCCGGGGAAGGGAGCTTTGACTCTTTCGTTGATACAGACTCACCTCCACCGGAATATAATGTAAGTTTTTGTTTGTTGAAACTAGAGAACAATTCGTATGCATTACTTGATTGCTCCAATTAGCGATGATTATCACTACTCAAGTGAGCAGTTGGAAGTAATTCCAGGAGGTGGTAACTTTTTTATACATGGTTAATTAAATACTTACAACCTCTTCTTTCTACATGAATGAGGGGAGCTGTTTTCGTGCTGGTGAAGAAAGAGTAGAAAAACTAATTACAATTACCTTCCCTATTTCCGGAACAGACCAAGCATAAAAACATGGCTTTCCCAAAGTACATAAGTATGATATGTTATTCTGACAAAGTTATAACGTTATAATTTTACAAGAGATATATGCTTATATTAATTCGTTCTGAAAGCTTCTTGGAAAGCCCACAATATATATATCTTGATACTCCACGATATTTCAATTTTACTTCCGTGCGTAAATCACGATCGAAGCATATAATCTTATCTTAGATACAAACTGCCGAGTTCTACACACCCCAGCACGTTCCATTTTTTACAGGAAATCGATTGATACAGCTAGCTTGAGTCTGAACAGAATCATTCCTTTCTCCAAGCTACGCTTTTCCCCTCCTTCCCCTCCTCCGTTTTACTATAGTCTTTCATTTTCATCAAGCAACGTGCCGGAAATAGTCATTCATCAATAATTTTCTAACCTTAGCTTTTACTTCAGCCGAATACAAAACTCTATCTTGTGAAACATGACATTGTCTCCTTCCTCTTCCTATAAAATCAGTGGGAGTGAAATGACGTGGCGGCATATTCATCTTCTTTTTAATGTATTTTTTACCTTAGGAGAAGGGTAAAGCAAAAGCTGCATCATATTTGCTGGTAAAGATTCACAAAAAAATCTCGTGAGTTTTTTTTTATAACTTTAATAAAGTGGGTAGAATTCATGGATTTGTCAATTTTGATATGTAATCTTCCCTAAAGCTTACATGAAGGATAGGTTCTTATGTCATGTCATTTTTAACAATGGCTTAAGTGGTTTCTCAGGACGCTTCCGTCATTTAAAAACTCTTTATATTTATTTTTCCATTTATCCATATATCTTCTTTCATAAGGCACTTTGACGCATTGCACATACTCCACATGTGCTACACTATTAAGTGGTATAAAGCAGAGAAATAACCGCTCAAAAATAAATCGAAAATATTATCATAAAATATACTCTATTGTAAAATACCTTGTCTAGACACAAGGATTTTCTCCAGGATGCTTGCATCCGCATCCTCTCAAGTCGCGACTTTCCTTTATTCCTTCATGGTACAATGGAGACTATTGATTTCCTCCAATAACATTTCTTTACTTGTGTATAGCAAACGTCCATCCGATGTAATCCAGATTTACTGTGGCTACTTATTCTAAGCCTGCATCTGGTCGTTCTTTACATGTGGAGTAAACAAAGAAGCAGATCATCCGGTGAAAGCTGCACCAGGGTCTGAGGTTCTGAAAAACCTGGACTTTAACATGAGGCACGATAAATTGGTTCGTGGAACGGATCAAGAATTGAGCAATAGAATGGAACATTCATTTTCTTGGAGGGTGACGTTTTTCTCTCCCTCACGTACCACCATGATGACTTTCACTTTTTTTAACATTCGAGCATGATGGCTATCATGATGATTTCGTGATATCTCAAATACGAAACACAAAGTCACTTTTGGATTCTTGTTTTATATCTAAGATGCACACGATTTCGATATTTGTACACGCAACGCTAAATTAAGGAACAGAACCACTTATCTTGAAAAATAAAAAAGGAGATAAACGAATAAAGTTTTGTCAACAAAACCTTCATATTACATAGGTTCTTCAAGAAAAGAAACTTGTAAGAAGTGCTGGATCGATTCGAATAACAAAATGGACAATCTTGTATTTATAGAAAGTACATGATTCAAGGAACGCGGAGGATCTGTATGTTTCATAATACATTTTATGATGAGACATCAATGATACTTGCAACTTTCAGTAAAATATGAAACATAATGTACCTATATGGATATGGTTAGTGTTATAGGAAGGCATAGATCAAGAGAAGAAAAATGCTACATGAGTCAATATGGTACAGGAGTAGGTACTTTTCTATTTCGGAAGTATTTATCTTCATTCGCCAGAACTTCTATCATCTAGTGCATGTGTATGTTGCCTTCTTGTTGTGATTTTTTGGAGGAACAATCCTCTCAAGTAAAAGCTCGCCAAGTACTTCTGAGAAGAGAAAATTGGAAGATCGGGAAAAAAGATTTGGAAACTGACGATGAGAAGAGTTTGCACGAACTCAGCAGAAACATAAGGATTAAAGGGAAAACGCCGAGAAATACACCTTTACTTTCACCAGTGTTCACTCTGAACAACATTCTTCTATAAGTTTTAATAGTAATGATCTTATCGAAAAATTGAATCTCACACAGGCAACAACCAACTCATTTTATATTTTGTCAGTGAAAGAACACAGCACAACTATTTAATGGATTAGTACGTTTCTGATCCTACTTCCTATTTTAGTTTAATCTGGAGTTTATCAATCTGTTTGAACTCTCACAGGGTTTAAGATTTGTTTGTCTAGGGAGTTTTTATCAACGTTTGACCAGAATTGCTAGACTAGGAAAGATAACCTGGTTAACTTTTTCTCGCCTTAGGTCGCTCAAGTCTTTTTTTGTTGGTCGCTGGTCATATTCCTCGTATGTTTGGGCATGGTAGGTTCCCTACTATGAAGTAAAAGAAAATTATATTATCTTCAATGTATTTGACATATGTTCCTTAATATAATAGCTTATCGGATTCACACGCGGCATACTGAAGCCCCATCGATGTATTTTATTTTTACGAAAAATAGTAACAAAAGTATAAACCATGAAAGTTACCAAACTTTCCGCTGAAATAAAATTGATTCATTCGTGTTCCTTCAATTTCGGTTCGACCACTTTTATCTTCAAGAATGAAACGTGGTGCATTACCCAACAGTCCCATAACCGCAGTCATATCAATTTTTTTCCTTGAGAACATAAGTAGCTCTGGGAAAATCGAGCGTACGGTTTATTCAAGTTGACTTGGAAAACTTTCGATTTGAAGCACTTGCGTAAAAAGGAAGTTGGTAAAAGGCAGTTTGGGATGGGAATGTGTTTTTGCAAGAAGGTGTGTTTTCCCAGGCTAGATTTTCCATAAAAGGAATTTTGTGGGTTTGGTACACGAAAACATTATAAATTTTCGTCACTCGGCCAGCTTTCCGTAAAAAAGGCAATAAAAAGCGTGACTGCAAAATGGCTCTGGGTATGAAAGCAAGGAGCTGTGAAAGATGGCATAAAAAATCACTTTTTCTTTATTTCTTGCCTTTTCAACTCTGTTCGACAAAAACAGTTTGAGAGATCAAGGTAAGGAAAATGGATCGTGTTAGAGTAAAGTAAGTAGACTGAACTAAACAATGGAAGCGTGTAGTAAATAAAACATTAAGGATGAAGAATACGTAATGGATAAGGTGTCTAAAGAAAAAGGATGTGTAGTAGGATAAGGCAATAAATACAAATAACATGGTGGGAAACATAAAACAAGAAAGAGATCTTCTTTAAAGGCTTTAACGAATAGACGTATTGCCCGCCATATTTAAAATTCTATAACTTACACGTAACTTTACATTTACGAATCCCAAAGCCTAGAAAACCTTCCTGCATTGAGGATATTTAAAAATTTGCAATTTGTAGTAACTGATTAATAAAAGAATGCTGGGATTGTTGGGGATACCTGAACGAAATAATCCGTTACCCGCATCGCATTGAGTACACCTTCTCCGAGATAATGAAGTGGATGGAAGTTGTTCCGAGGGATCATGTTTCCCACTTGGATTTGCTGACTTGGAAAAACTGAAATTTTATCGGGAAAAAATGGTTGATGCTTGCAGATATCGTAAGGGAGAATGTACGGATAAAAAGGAGGTCTTTCGAGTGCCTGGGATTTTACTAAGGAAGAAGGAAAGGGAAAGGATAAACTTTCATGTGCATACATACATAAATACGTGGGTATTATGAAAAATAAGTATGCTAAGAATCCAGCATAACCTTGGACTCGACTGGAGAGGAAACTCGTAAAATAATAACTGGTTTCAGCACTTTTGTTTTGGAAAGTTGATTATTTCAGAAGTTCTATCTTGGATAGTCGTTTTCTCACATAGTTTATGGTTTACAATAAAATAAAAATGCTGTTTTAGAAAGTGTCTGGAACAAATAGGGTTGTTTGCAGAAGTTACGAAATGGAATGTTTCTAAAAAGAAAGTGGAAAAAGGTGACCTAAGCAGATAAATCTTTACCGTGGTGGTTATACAATTTACGAAACCTGTACTTGGTTTTTACAAGTTTGACGATTTTCCACGAGGAAATATGTACTTGACAGCTTGACCAAGGTATCTCGATTATTTTAACCGTGAGTTTTCGCAATTATCTAATATTGGAAGTGTCGTAACTCAGTTTCGCTTTCCTTTTTGTAACTGAACGATTAACGAAACTTAAACTGTTTGCATCATTATTTTCCCGAAAGTCAAATATTGTTTCTATCTTACGCCTGTGGTGTGTTCCTAATTTTGCAATTGGGTTTCTTTTGAACGAACTTGTAGCAAATAAAACTAGTTGTAACTAGTTATCAAAACTAGTACATTTGCTGTGTTTACGGAAAGGGGAATGCTTCAAGCGGTTGCAATTTTGATAGTATAGTCAACTCGTTGGAGCAAGAATAGTACATCCTTTTGGGGCATATATTATTGGCTTGCTTTTATTTTATTGGGAACATTCTAGGCGCCAATGATGTCACCCACATTCATGTTTTATGTAGAAGAAGTCTGCAGCTATAAATCTAGCTTTATGGAAGGTCAAGAAAATATATGTATTATTGCGTGGAATTAAGCAGATGTCTATCACTGTGACATTGGTGGCCTACTGGTCGACTTTCTTTATGTCAGTCAGTATGTAATGTCTCATAAACGTACTCTGAAGCGTGGAACATAACTGTGGAAGCTCTAATTTTATGATTATATGAAATAAACTAAATCAGAGAATAAAATGAATCTACCTTGCACAACACAAGTTACAGACAAATTAAGCAAAGCACGTAATTCATTTTGGTAGTATTACATAATGATTCCAATGAAAATTCATTTAATGCTGCTGTAATCAAAAGGATCATTTCCTCAATTTTAAGCTGAAACATTAAAAGTTTATGGAATTCTTTCCAAATGCCGGGTGAGACATTTGGACGGGTCACGTCAAAGCACGTCATTCATTTTAGTAGTATTACATAATGATTCCAATGAAAATTCATTTAATGCTACTGTAATCAAAAGGATCATTTCCTCAATTGTAAGCTGAAACGTTAAAAGTTTATGGATTTCTTTCCAAATGCCGGGTGAGACATTTGGACGGGTCACGTCATATAAATGAAAAATTCAACAGTTCCACTCCAATAATTTCATGAGAAGATTGTCTCTCTTGCTCTTGTTCATTCTCCGTCTTCCACTTTGAAAGGCAGTTATATGTAGCTGTACTATTTGTAAGAGTCAAAGTGAACCAAACGATTCAACCTATACAACCAGTTCTCCATTAATAGACTTCCTTTCACACTTGCTAACCGATTTCTCTGACTCAACGAGTCAAAAGAAAGTTACTAAGTATTACTAAAAAAAACTCAAGAAAAGAAAAAAAGCCTTTATTTCCTCCTACTTTCTACTTCTTTTCTGATCATTCTGAACTCTCAGGAGAATCTATAACATTTTACAGACGCGTCATAAAAATATCAAGGGCTTATCTGAACCCAGAATTACTTTTCACACTATTATTCATCCGTAATGCTGTTCCTCTGTACTTTACTGAAAAAAGTTACTCTCCTAACGGTATTTAAACCATTATTTATTATTCCACGGTCTTTAACATGAACCTTAACCCTTTCTTTTTTGAAATGTAAAAAATTGACCTTACTCATGTAAATGATAGACTCTCATCTTTTTAAAAGTGTGTAATTTTTGTGAATTATATTACTTGTGGACACCCGAGGAGCGAAGTATGCAAGTATCGAAGTTACCATGTTCTGCTTCTAGTTAATTCTCTGACAATGTAAGGAAACCCAAAGTAGATGTTTCACAGAGGTCGAACTAGTCGCGTCAATTCAAACACGGCGAAAGTCGAGTAGAATGTTTTTGGTTCTTGTTGAAACCCTTTAAGATGGACACTTTCCTCTCTGTCTATTATTAGTATTCCAAAAGCGACGAAGGACACCACAAAGTGAAAACCCATTCCTTCTGAAAGTGCTATCTAGCCCTAGCCTATCAAATTACATTTCCTTGTCTTATCAAAGCTACTTTCAACGGCAGAGTAAGGACCAAACAGGTCTATATGTCTTATATGGCTCCCCCTTTAAAAAGTCCCCAGACAACGCGAGTCGAACTTATATAAGAAAGCGTTAGAAAGTCATTTCGGGGTTCGGAGTCTCTTTAATGGGGTTTAGACAGTAAAAAGGTTTTTGAGATAAAAAGTAAAGCACAAAGTAATAAATGCTCCGTCTGAAATAAATGTCATAAAAATATCATCTCCTTTTGATTCCTTTTTATTTGGGTTAAAGGAAGGTTTAGATGTGTTTTTAGTGTCCTTCAAAAAATGGTGTCCAGTCTTAACGATCCCCAGGCAGAGGAAATGTATTTAGGCTTTTGAAGAAAGATGAAAATGGGAGGATGCATTGTAAGCTTCTTGCTTCACAACAATTATTAGTCTCTTAATGGCTTTCCTCCATTATTTCAAAAGATATTATTATAATGAGAAACGTTTTATGTAGAAATGGAAAGTATATTTCAAGGAACGATTTTTAATTAGTTAACGGCAACGAGTGGAAAGACCAGCAAAACACATTACATAAGTGGTGGACTGCGGATGGCACAATGAATTATTGTATAAACAGTCTGCATCTTTTAAAAGGGTTATAAATCCGGATTAGCGTTGAGTGCCTTCTCAAAGACGTTACTGTTTCTGAAAGATTGCGATGGGAAATTGGACATACGTTGGATATTTCTTATTTGGAGAAATGACTTTCAATGAATAAGTTTCCTCTTTTAATGCAAATAAATAAACAACCTTTTTGCAATTTTCCAGGACGTAAACAACCAACATCGTACTAAAATTGCGAATTCGGGTAAAAAATCTCCCTAAACTTTGAATAATACACAGAGGCTTTTTTGCTAAACGCGAGTGATATATCTATTTCTGTTTTTACGATCGATTCGTCAGAGCTCCACTTTCTTTCTATTCCTTCAAGCGTTACACTTCAGAAGCAACAGGGAAAGTGTTTCTTGTTGAATTGAAACATTTCCGTCACGTAAAGTTTTGCACTTGGCTAAAATGGTGGAAGTATCGCATTAGCTATATTAAGTTCGCACATATATTAAATAGCTAACGCCTCACACCAGATCCCATTTAATGTAATGCAGGGTTTTCATTTCTTGAAGAAAATGTTACTACTTAAAATGAAGATGAAGTGTTCAACATTTAAGCGTACAAAGAAAAACAAACTAACGCTGCTTTCCCTTTTATCGCTTTTGGTAGTTTTAGTTTTTATAGCATGCACCGATATCAACTCATCACATTTTTTCTTCACATATTACGTCCAAGAATACTTTTTGGTTAGTATTTAATTCAAGCACGTAATCTAGATGATTTAGATAGGACGGCTTGGTTGCTTAACTAGTGAGTGATAAGGATAATATCTTTGGGGAAAAATTAGTCTCAAGTCTGGTGTCTCATCCGAACTTAAGATATAATTTATTTTTATGGAATGTGTCGGAGCGAAAAAAAGTTTTTCTTCGACTAGATTACAAATTCTTTTAACGTTTTAACATATTTTATTTTCTTATTTTCATGCAACTTCTGTCAACTGCGTTGGTGGCCGGTGCAGGGAAAAGTAAGAAACTTTTTTGTTTGTTTTTCCTCACGAAATGCTTCTCCCTCAATGATTAAACTTGCTTAGTATAATACTGTACTTTGCTTAATCCGTTTCATTCGGGATAGTTTTAAATAGATTATATTTTAACTGTATACTTGCTTTTAAATTTTTAAATTAGATTTCCTTCCTATCCTGCCAGATAGAGTTTTGCATTCCAAATCTTAAGTTTTGCGTTTGCTATTATCAAGATGATGAGAAAGTTTTGATACGAGTTGTATTGTCTGTCGTGTGAAATACCCGGGAAAAGAAAAACAGAAACTTTCTTACTTTCTTAATTTCGATTAATACAAGAAACTTTTGTTTCGTTTTCAATGGTGAACGAAAACTTTCACTTTTTCTGGCTCGCTTAAATATTGAAAGAGGAAAATACTTAAAGTCTATCAAAGCGATTTCCATTATGAAGCGGATAGATAGAAAGAAGGAAGGAGCCTTGTGACATCATTAAAACTGATATTGATAGTGCGTGAATGCGTGCGTGTGTGAATAATGTTCTCTTTCATGATTATCCTTCTCGAGAAAATGTACTACTTGGTTGATAAGTAATATCAAAGTTCGTACTTTTTGTCCTTCGTTGGAGCCAAGACATGAGTAAGGTCCCATGCATAATATAAAAGTTGGGGAAGCAGGTTATTAAAATAACGTGGGAAAAGCACAAGCAAAACAGACACACAATCTACCAGTTTTGTTGCAGCTGAAGTTTCAGAGGTGATGGATATGTTCCCGGATTTTTTGCTGCAACACATGTGCGCAAACACAATTTATAAATAAATTCGTTGGAAGATACACGCATGATAAACTGGAGAAAACTAGTTAAGACTCCTTGTGCACCAGCTGCATGTACACTTACAGAAGAGCTTGTAACTTAGGTGGATTGTCGATAAATTACATGTCAGGGCAAAACTTTTTTGTAAGCCGAGCTTCCACATGAGAAATTTGTTAGGGTTAGGATAGCATCTTGAAATTTATTTTTTATGATAGATTGCGAAACGTAAACTAGATATAGTGTAGAAATTAACAAAAACAAAATTTTCTTTTGTGGAATGGAAAAATGGAGAAAATGCTAGCTTATGGAAAACTTGGGGCAACATGAATTATTTCTAAACTAATAAACTGACATGTTGAGTATTTAAAATAATTAAAACAAAACCGATAATCTTTGCTTTGTCCTTAACTTGTGTTCCTCAGCATTCTTTTTATCTCTGGATTAAAGAGAGAATAAAAAATGTCTCAGGTAGGAAACTAAGATTTCATAATAAAAATTTTGGTAATGAAAATATCATATAAAAGCAACACGGCAATTGTCTACGAACATCACATTCAACAACCAAACAAAAACTTCAAAAGGCTGATTGGTTTTTGGTCTTTTGTTGCTCGTTCATCATCGTTCTTAAATTAAAATGAGAAAACGGACCCAGGTAGGTGGAAAATGTTAAAGCGAATTGTAGTAGAATGAAAGTCAGAGAAAGCATAGCAAACGCCAACACCACATCCTCTTTTAGTCATTTTTATGAAAAAATTCTTAATTCATGAGCATAGTGAATTTTCATAACTTGCGATTGATAACCTTTGACTTTTAATACACTATATGGCTTCTATCTTATGTATATCGACTATTTTATTCCAGCAAGTTATGTCACATGAAAAATTATTCATTCATAAAGTGCAATCTAAAAAATTGAGCTATGGTAGCTTGGAATATTAATGAAAACCACATCTATAGCCTGAGCATATTTTCTTCTGGGAGTAATGAAATTTTTACACCTAACCCATAATGGGAATGATGATGATGACTAGAACTATGAAATCCAGTCACTCACAGTCACGAGTCACGACAGCTTGAAAAGTTTTTTATATTCGTAAATATCCGTGGTTATGGCTATAAAGGCATGTAAACGTCGTCATAAAACCTTTATAACTGGACCATTACAAGGTTTCATGGTTCACGTGTACCTTTTAATGATTGTTGGTTTACAGAATCCGTTTTGAAGCACTTTCCCTTTTTCCTGTGCAAAATTGTCAAAAAGATACAGTAGAGGATTTCTCGCTAATGCATCATTTTTTTCTCTGCTTTCTCTTTCAGAAACGAGAAGTGACAATACAAAGAGTTGATGGAGTCCTTGGCATCAGTGTTCGAGGAGGAGCGGAGCATTCTCTTCCACTGATTGTCTCCCGCCTTATTCCCGGTTCTCCAGCAGCGTTATGCAAACAGATCTACATAGGAGATGCTGTCATTGCAAGTGAGTATTTTCTAATTTAGAACGCTCTCTCTTTTGTACGCTCAAAACAATTAAAATTTTATTTTAGCAAAGTAAATGAAAAGTTGGTGTTGTCTACACAAACCATGAAAGCTTCCCGAGAATGTGACCACTTAAAAGATAAATATCCTAAACCACATCACATAAAATACCAGTAGTATAAAAATGCAAAACGCAATCTACAACACAAGCTCTGAGAGAGGAACCAAATCAATTGGTTTTTTCGAGATGATAGAATAAACACAGTCTCAGCTAGCCTCGAAAACTGTTAAGTGCTTCAGTAGACTCAGATAATTGATTTTTGTTTGCTATTCCGATTTCCATTTTAGTAAGTCTTCTGGAGAATACTAGATAACTTTGCGCTTCTATATACACTTACACTGCTGCTGCTGATGTTAATGGCTTGTACGGGTACGAATTCACGTAAAATTTAAAGTTACTAACGCTAACATTGTTAAAATTATAAACTCAAATACAAACTATGAATGTTGACTTTGTTACATCATCCATATCAAACCCAATATAACAAGAGAAATGCGTCATTAATTTTTATTTGTTAGATCCATTATGGATATCATATCTAAATATGCTTATGGATGCGACTTTACTCGTGATCAATTTCAGTTGCCGTTGCCATGATCATAATAACGATGCTCTTGGTCAGGATGCTAGTTTTGTGAGAGGACCAATAAATAAGCAAATGCATGTGGTCACCTAAACATCAAATAATCAGAGGTCTACTCGAGAGACTCTGGAGGGAGAAACCCCAAGCCGGAAACGATATATGAAAGGAAAATGTAAATATACGGTGGTGAAACTGAGTCGGGCAGTTATCAAGTTCTTCCAGCTCAGATTTGAGTGCCTATGTTCGAGCTTTGACTGGAGCGGAAATGTTCCACATATACACAGAATAATTAAAAACACTCACTGTCAGATAACATCAGATCAAAAGGCAAATTATGTTGTTTGGCAGTAATATTTTTTTTTGGCAACATCACAACACACAATATAAATATTAACTGAATGAGTTACTAAACAATGTGAACTACATGAACCAGATTCAAATTATAAGCACACGGAAATTTTGGTAAAATTAATGAAATAATTTATTTAGTTCAAACCGAAACGTTTACAGAATTAGAAAACTGTAAATGATAAAACAATTCAAGTTTGAAACTACGTAACTACTGAGCCCAATCGTCTCTAGGGGGCATTGTTTGGGCTTGCAGTCCCGACTCATCGTCCACTAAAGCTTCCGGAACTAGGACGGCAGCTGCAGCAGCAGCAGCCAGTGAAGTGGAAGTATGGGTGGCAATTTCGTTTTCTCGCGAAGTCTCTTCTTTCGGTTCCAAAATTGAAACGAAATCCGGGAGAGGCTGCGATGGTCCCTTCTTACCAGCTATATCGTGATCCTTCATTATTTTCACTTTGATCCCCAAGACTCCTTGGCTAAATGGCAAAAAAAATCATCCAAAATCATTGAGGGCCAGCTTTAATTGAAGGATTTTAGTAAAAACTTATGGTTAATAACTCACCGAAGAAGGACATGACGCGTGGCAAAATCAATATATTGCCGCACGGGATCCCCACTGTGAATCATAAGCCCATCTACGAACTTCATAGACTTTGCCCTCTGTCCACGAAGTTTTCCCGAGACAATCACCTCACAGCCCTTCGCTCCAGCTTCCATAATGAATCTCAAGACGCCTATTTAAATAGGAAATGCACATTATATTAAACAGTTTATGAATTTTATATGATTCTCTAGCAAAGCAATTTTAATGGATTATAAATAAGTACCGTAACAAGCACGTCGAACAGCTAACCCTCCGATTAATTTGTATCGAAGAGACTCTGCTTGAGCTATGGCACACAGTCCACGAACTGGAACCTTCTCCGCGAATAACTCAATTGATCCAGGGAGTAGTCCGAAACGCTTACAAACGACCGAGGTCAATTCTCGGATACGACGTCCCTTCTCCCCAAGCACGTTCTGAGTTCTTGTCGCCATTATAATGATCTCGACACGGTTGGGAGACACACGAATTTCCAACCCAGAATAGCCATCTTCAGCAAGCTCACGAGTAAAGAACTCGTTCAACTCCGCTTTAAATAAACCGTCACGGATAAACTAAAAAATATTAAGAGGAAATAAGCATTTGGGAGTTTGTGCTGTTCATATCTTCACAAGTTGTAACTAGACATAAAATTATAACCAATATCACCAATTCCATAAATCCTTACCTTTCGTTTTTTAGAAATTTGGACATTCATATTTCCGGTCATTTTCCCTC
>JAANSQ010001889.1:0-13487 GCA_036850885.1 Lepidocyrtinus dapeste | reverse complement strand
GCATCATAAAGCCATCTATGCATAACCATTAATTACCTATTTTTATAAATTCCAGAAGTCATACATGTAATTTGAAAATATTTCAGAATGCTTTTTCAAAAGCTTACATATTTCTTGTATTCTTAACATGTTTTGAAAACATCTTGTTTTACAACATCATTCATGTCATCATTACAGTTAATATTGTCGGGTAATTGACAAATATTCTTAAATGACAAACCTGGAGAAAGATTACTAACGTACATAGCTAATGCTGAAAATTGAAAAAAAATAAAACTAATTAAAAAATAAATGTTGCCCTCCTTCAATCTCCCTCATGTCTTTTCCAGTTCCCAATCTACAAAAGACATTTTGGCAATAATTATTTTAGGATACATAAAATATGTTTGATGAGGAAGACTGTTTTGACCGTTGGCCTAAAATTATTTGGGGAAAAATTAAACCGAAATATGATTCATGTGAGATCGTGTGTATTTTTTCTCAACACATACTGCTATCATTTATAGATTTTACTCTGGGAACTAATGAGTCATACGAAGTCCATCTAATCATTTTTTACACCACTTATCTAAGTCTTTCACATTAGGCTGAAGGTCATGTTTTCTCCACGTTTATCCTAAACCCAAACCTAACTACCCATTTTTTAGACCCTTATAATAAAGGGGTTGTCCTAAGAAAGTACAAAAAACACTCATTGTTTTATCATCCATGTCTGTTCATGTCTTTTGGTTTTTTTTATTGTTCTTGTTTTGCTCTTATCTAACCCTATTAATTTTGGACAAAAGGTTACACTGACTTTTTTGTGTGATTCATACTTATGTAATTTTCCTAAGGATTTCTATTTAACCCTTCCTGTTCCACTTGAATGAAACATGAATAGGAAATATCTAATTCTTAATTTTACCAAGAAGTTTAAGGGGCACTACAAACATGACGAAACTTCTTTCACTGGATAGGTTGACGGTTTACGTTGAGTTTAAAAAAATCCTACTAAAGCTTTTTCCTTATGTTGCTAAATCAAGATAAGAAAACAAATTTACTATTTAAGCAAAGGCTGTAAGAGGTTAAAAGCCAGTACTTGAGAAGTGGAGCCACAAGTAGTAATTTAATTCTTGAGAGACGAGGCCAATAATCAAAACTAGCACATGTAAGTCAATTTTCTATTTATTTTGTTTTTATTAAAGAATAAATTATACAATATTTGTTTCAATTGTTTTAAACTGTTGTAAAATAAATTTTAGCTGCTTCAATATGACTGGGAAAAATATGTTGCGGAGTTATCTTCTCCTCCATCTCGCCGCCTTTACTGTGTGTGCCCCCGTCGTGACTAAAACTAATCTCGAAGAGGACGCTTTTGATCATCACTTTGCTGCGATTGCTGCTGCCCAGGCGCCTTTGGAACTAGACGAGTTCAAGTCTTTATTAAAAAACGACTCTATCTCACATCCTTTCAACTTTTTTGGGATGAATGCTGGTGTCTTCAGGGAAATGAACGAACGCGAAAGAGCCTCCTCCCCAGAAGCTCAAAGCTTTTTAACTGCCCTCAAAGAAATGATAGAAATTTCGAATGTATTAAAGAGTCATATAAACTATACAAACTGTGAAAAGAACGATGCGATGTTTCGGCCACTTCTCTTGATTTACAAGGTCGCAAGTGAAGGCAACAACAAAGTCGGTTATGCGACTTCCCGTTTCGTTTTTCCAGTGATCATCCTAGAAGTGCTGGACGATGACATGGCCTTTGTGAATGCATACCTACGCAAAAAACTATCCACTAACCTAGGGGCTGGCTTAATATCTCTTTTTGGAATGGCAGACACTGCTTATAATGCCACGCGGGAGCTTACGAAAACCCTAAGGAAGATTGAAGCTGATCGAAAAACAACTAATTGTTCGGCAATATTGCCTGAAGTTCAAGACATCGAGACTGACACTCCTCCTTCCCAATCCCCTGTATATACAACCAATTTGTTCATTGGAGTTTCTTCCGTTTTGACTCTGGCTGTTCTTGGCTTCCTTGTTTGGAAGTGCTTCTGTTATGTGTCCAAAGCTGCATCAAAGTGAAGGTGATTTGAAACCAATGCAAGAACCATTTACTGCTCATTTTTGCTTAGTTCATTCCAACAGTATTTTATTAACGTAAATCATAAACAATTTTGACTGATTTGTTAGCGTAAAACTTTAGTTAATGAAATGTTCATGTATGGATATTTATTAATTTTCAAATTGGACTTTGAGTTGGATCTGACACAAAGTACTTAATAACTATCAATCTAACAATAAATGTAAATTTAGCATAAAAACTAAAAAGTTCATAGACTACAATGCATGCATTTAATTTTGCGCATCATAAAGCTATCTATGCACAACCATTAATTGCCTATTTTTGAAACTCCAGAAGTTGGTTAATTTTGAAATATTGTAGAATGCCTTTTACAACATTATTAATGTCATCATATAACAGTTGTTAGTATTGTCGGATAATTGTCCATTTCGAATGACGAACTGAGGCAATTCTATATTCATATTTGAGTTAATTCATTTCAATATCGACAAAAAATTAAAAAACAAATAAAAAATAAATAGTGCCCTACTTCAATCTCCTTCATGTCTTTTCCAGTTCGTAATCTACAAAGGACATAAGCAATAATTATTTTAGGCCTGCTCAAGATCACACTCAACATTGAAATTTTTATCTCACCTCAAATAAATGTTAGTTTAAGTTTGTGTTCCCACTTACTCCATCCACGTCATCCATGCTGGTATATAATCTGTTGGGACTAATAGAGGAGCTCCTCCTTTGCTTCTTTTTCATTTCCTTTTGAGCCTCCGCAATATCCTTTCTTCCTATGGAGATTGTACTAAATCTTCTTAGATAACCCCTTACATCGCCACCACCACTCTCGTCGTCACAAACGACCTCAGAAACAGACACTACATCGAGAGTTGATACCCAAGCTGTTCTTTCTACTTTCCATTTAACCAAACACTCCTTCTCTCCCTTCTTCTTTTTCGTTAGCTTTCTCTCCATCCTCCCAGTGAAAGTAACCTTTAGCTCGCCATTTGCGACTCTTTTATGATTCTTGATCTTCCCGTGGTACACCATTCCCTCAACATTTACGTTAACTAAATTAGGATGAACTAGTTTATCAGGGTCTGGTCCAAAACCGCCTCTACGCTCTACTTCCGGTAGATACTGGGTAACTTCATGGCCAAAAGGACAATGATCTCCGACAAAATGCGCTGAGCTCATTCTTATCTGCACAAGTTTCTCAAACTTGCTTAACGAATATCTCCTTAAATGAATCACCTCGACCGAGCCGGTGTTTCTAAACTCTGGTCTGAACGAATTAAACATTTTCAGCCCAGGGATCACCCCATCGTTTAGTCTGTACCTTTGAGCTAACTTCCCCAAAACATATTTCACCCTACCAACGTTCCCATTTACGAAACTAAACTGTAAATCATATCCGGCCAACTCGGCCCTACAGAATTCAAACATTTCCTTCGCATTGCTTATCTCCACGTCCCCCCGTAAGCTAGCTAGTCTCGCCCTCCTCTTGATTTTAGTCACTACCATTTCACACTCGTGACTATCATGACCCTCCACGGTAAACTCGTGATCAGCCCTTAGCTTAAAATCCTCCTCGTGATAAAGCAGATTGAAAATATTCTCCGAACTTTTAAAATGCTTTGGGTTATCATCGCTAAAATATACAACCTTCTTTATACCCGGTAGAGTATGCCTCATCCACTTGATCATCTCCGTCCTAAAGATGAAACTGGAGTTGGCATCTTCCTCCAACAAGTTGCTTATGACGATCACATACCTCGTCTCAACCTTCCCCTTATCCAGATCAAAAAACTTTACGCAGAATGGATGCACCGCGATGGTATTCTCTGGGTCAAAGTCTACCAGGTTGGATTTCATCGGTCCAATTTTACTCAAGGCTTGGTAAGGCTCACAAAAATCCATTTTTACCAAAGCCACTCCCGGCTTGATGCACAAGAAGCTATTCATATTCTGGAGATATTCCTTCTGCATCATGTAGATAAACTGGTGCTTCAGAAATTCGTCATGTATGAGTCTATACAGCCTTTCGGTGAACACTGGAGCTGGTTCCGTAAACTGTGAGAGCCTCATTGGAGGACAGGCGGCAGCTAGATCTGCGTCCTTGTTACTATCCATCATGATCTTATCTTCCGTCCAGAAATGGTACTGTACGTCCTCATCCCAATCGCAATCATACGTTAGCATATTGAGTGACCCCGGCAAAGGGCAATTTTCACAGAGGCCGAACATACAGTGTATATTGTTCTCGGAGCATACAGAGTTCCTCAAGACCTTATAAATTCCTTCAGAATAGTAGGTAGTGCAGGATTGTAACATTAGCTGGAGATTCTCATGGATCATGCAGGAATTATAAGAGTTTCCTCTGAAAGGCTTGGTCCAAACTACGTGTCGGGGGATGTAATACGCAAATCTTGAGATGTTGACGTACTTTTGGTGGCTCAGAAAAACTTGGAGGTATTCATGATACAGCTCAGATAAAGAGATGAACATTGCTTTACGCTTTACTCCCCAGAAGAAGTAGGGATCGTCGCGAGCTTTCATGGTGCCGCAGTTTTCCGCCTCCTCAAAGAAAACGTTGATGCTGGACTTGATATACTCTGGAATGTGTTCGACGAACTGAGGTGGAGGAGCGGAGAAAACGCCGTGAGTTGATCGTAGCGCAACGGCACTGTACGCGAGGGCAGAAGAACAACCGAATTCCTTGTAGAGTGAATCCGCCTCAGGAATTACTCGACTAGGGAGACTGGTCAGTAGATGATACTTTTCCCTACGTACACGGATCGTTTTAAAGACTTTCTTCAAGTCTTCCACGAAGGTTACACATTGCTTGCATTTGGTAGGCAAACCTGTAGTCAGGATTTGGGTGGGTCTTGGAGGAATTTTTGACTCAGTCTCGGAGGATGTTGTAGGATGTGTTATGAAAATCTCTGGAACTTCAGATTTCCCAATAGTGACCTTAGAAAGTCTCCTATTTTCAACTGTGGCTCGGGTAACTGGAGAGGATGCCCTGGGTAGAGGATGAGATTTTGATCTTTGTGGCATTTTCATTCTTCTAGTGGTGCCACTTTCTTTTTCTCTTACGGTATGATCTTCTTCTTGAGACTGTCCCACGGAAGCTATCCTCAATACTTTCTTTTCCTGTCGATGTTGCGACTCCAGAGCACTTTCGTATTCAAAGTTATGCTCCATTTTGGACGTTGGTCCTAATGCCTCTTCGTCTGATTGAGAGAGTGAGCGTATAGAATCTCCAAATCTCTTTAATGATTTTGGGATGAACTTTGAACTGTACTTTAGCAGAGACCATTCCTTTCTGGGACTTAAGTGATGGCGATCAGTACAGGATGAATGGGGCTGAGGTATATCATCTTCAGGCTCGTCTACGCTTTCCCCTAAAGAGATTATCTTATCTGGGTTGGATTGAAGATGATCTACGGTAAGCGATACTCTCCTTTCCATGCTTTTTAAGGAATGAAGTCTAAAAATGAATTTCACCTTCTCTGTAGGAGGCAGACTGGGAGACTGCCAAAACCAAGAAAATATTGAGTAGAAAGTTCATCGCATATTGAAATTCTGTCATAGGTAAATTACGTCATAGCCTTCAACTTCTAGCTACTTCCATCTTCCCAAACTCGCAGTTTCCTCCAAAGTTAATGCATTTATTTGTAGTCTCTTCCAAAACTGGACAAATTTATTCTATAGGACGTAGCAAGTAAAACGTCTCTGTCATAGGTAAATTACGTCATAGCCTTCAACTTCTAGCTACTTCCATCTCCCAAAACTCGTAGTTTCCTCCAAAGTTAATGCATTTATTTGTAGTCTCTCCCAAAAGTGGACAAATTTATTCTATAGGACGTAGCAAGTAAAACGTCCTACAAGATAAATTAATGCGTATCTACCTTCCTCCGGAGAAGTTGTTTCACTTGAAGTATGAAACCCAGAAGAGTGGAGGAGAGAACCACGAAATAATTCACTTTGGAGAGTAATGACGCTCAAGAGTTATGTAATAAGATGTTTCCCTTTTCCTTTACAAGTTGATCTAGAAACTTATGCTCTCTCTAGTCATGGGAAGAGACAAGCCTAGACAAAAACAGGAAATTTCATTGATCAGATCACATTAATATGGTATATGCCACTTTAGACTGGAAACAAGTTCGGATTTCTAAACAACGCAGATTTTATTCAACAACATTCATGCAGATTCAGGAGGATACATGGAGAAAGTTTTCCAGTTAGAAAGTAAAATATCTTTGAGAAATTTTAGGAATAAATTGAACATACATGTTGACTTGACATAGGCTACTTTGGAAAAATTATGAATGAAATGAAAAAAGTGTCCCTACTCCCTACTGAAAACGAAAGTTTTCATTAAGGTAGGTTTTTAATACATTTGCCAGTTTTCATAAGTATGTAATAAGGAATACCGTAAAACATTTTATTTAACACAAGTTATTTTATGCCATACTCGATTTTTTTTCTTCCAGTGTATTTAACTTAAATGCCCTAATTGTTATCGAATAAAATAAATGGGATCAAAAAGTATAGGAAATAATTTATTTACAAGAACTTAAGTGTACTTTTTTATGGACGAATATAAAAATAGCAGTTTTACGGTTAGTACTTTGTACTTATGTTTTGCAATCTGAAACTTCGAACTGAAATCTCGATCCAAAATCAGTTACATTGAAGAAAGAGCTGATATTTGGGTTTTGCCATTGCTATTTCCAAAGCTGACACATAGATAGATATGATCAAATTACATAATTATGCACGAATAGTCTTCAAGACTTAGCTTGTTTGTACACATTCACATCTTCCATTCCTCATCAATGATCACAATTCGAAGCTGATGCTGGGCTTAGATCTCCATGGATGCTTATACCGATAAAATTAAAAATTGTTTTGATTGCAAACATTCGTTCAAGCTCAACCGGTTTCGAATCCAATTTCCATCGAGGAATTCAATAAGTCTTGTAAAACCTATTTTATGAGATTTTTAGTGACAGATCCTATAGTCAACCTTATCGATCTTATTTTGATTAAAATATGCTACGTAATTTTCGAAAGCATATTGGTAACCTTGCGTTAAAAATTGATCGACAAGTTCTCGTTAAATTTAGGCATGTTTGCCGCTCCCGAATTTGTTGCAGGCTAATAATCATATTATCATGGATAGGTTTCTTCTTTATCTTTTTCCGAATCATTCCGAAACTGCCAGCGAAATCCCATGAAGAGAGGCTTCCAGTAGTGAACCAAAAAGGTGACCCAGCACTTGATATGCTCGGCCCATTGGAGAAAGCTGTGGCTGACCTTCGACTCAAACCTTTACCTCTGAAGAAGGAAGTGATGACAACTCTTAAAGGCACCATCACCACAGCTGGAGCATTATCTTCAGTACACATTGAGCATCAAACGATAACCACTGTTCCACGAACGGAGAAGATTCAGACGACTGGTAATTCGAATTCGAGCTTTACCCCCAAAGATGCTGAAGTAGTACGGAAAGCTACTTCACCGCAAATAAACGGGACAGATCAAATTCTCAATAAAAGTAGGAGTACATATAAGGAGACGACGACATTTGCAGAATTAATTGAACCTGGAGACTTGTGGTAAGTCCTACTCTCTTCCCAAAAATTTGACTAAGGAAGTGCAGAAGCTTGTCACTGAAGGATGGAAGAAGCACGCTTTTAATGAGTATATCAGTAACTTACTAAGTGTTCACAGGCGTCTACCTGATACAAGGGACAAATGGTGAGTGTTTGCAACAACGTAAAAATTAGATAAATACCTTATAACAGTCCATCCGTTCTTAACATCACATATTACCCCAATATTACTTTTCAAGGTGCAAAGATCCCAATACTTCTAGAATGCTTCCAATATCCCAGCTGCCAAAGACATCAGTGATTATGTGCTTTCACAATGAGGCTTGGACTACGCTTCTGCGCTCGGTGCATTCTGTACTGGACAGGTCTCCTCCAGAACTGCTTGGTGAAGTTATCTTAGTAGATGACTTTTCCGACATGGGTATTAATATTTAATTCTCTAAATAATGTTTAAGTAATATTCCAAGAAAAATTTAAACGTTCAATTAATCAAAAGCTCATCTGAAAACACGACTGGAATCGTATTTTAAGCCGTATGAGAAAGTGTGGATAGTTCGAACCCATGAGCGTTTAGGACTCATCCGTGCGAGACTTTTAGGAGCTGCGAAGGCTCAAGGACCTGTACTTACTTTCCTAGACTCTCATATTGAGGCTACTCCAGGGTGGCTGGAACCTCTACTGGATAGAATTGCTCGGAACCGGACCACAGTAGTGAGCCCTTACATAGACACGATAAGTGATGAGTCATTTTAAAGTGTGGATAGTTCGAACCCACGAGCGTTTAGGACTCATCCGTGCAAGACTTTTAGGAGCTGCCAAGGCTCAAGGTCCTGTACTTACGTTCCTAGACTCTCATATTGAGGCTACTCCAGGATGGTTGGAACCTCTACTGGATAGAATAGCTCGGAACCAGACCACAGTAGTGAGCCCTTACATAGACACGATAAGTGATGAGTCATTTGCAATAACCTTACATAATTCATCTCACGTCCAAATGGGGACATTTGATTGGCTATTAAGGGTATTTGTCTCTGCTTTTTAGACTTAAATCAACCAGAAAAAGTCCAACAGAATTCAAATATATCAACGTTTATTTATTTTTCAGTTTAGATGGTCACATGTCTCCAAGAGAGAACGAGACCGTAGAAAAAACAGCGCAGAGCCTGTACGTACTCCAACTATAGCTGGAGGCCTTTTTTCTATAGATAAGCAATTCTTTGAGCGAATTGGAACCTACGACCCTGGATTTTATATCTGGGGTGCTGAAAATCTCGAGCTGAGTTTTAAAACGTGGATGTGTGGAGGGACTCTAGAGATACTTCCATGTTCTCGAGTTGGTCACATCTTTAGAAAGTACAGCCCATACAAATGGATGTCCGGGGTGGATGTTATAAGAAGGAATAACGTTCGTCTAGCAAAAGTGTGGATGGATGAGTACGCAGAATTCTTTTATGAGAGGATTGGTCACAACTTAGGAGATTATGGGGATGTATCCTCCAGAATAAAGTTAAGAGAATCCCTAAAGTGTCATAACTTCACCTGGTATAGGGAAAACGTCTACCCGGAAATGTTTGTTCCAACGGATGCCCTGGCTAGGGGAGAGATTAGGAATGTTGGACTTGGAAACAGAATATGTCTTGATTCTTCCGCATTACCGACGGAACATGATAAGGCTTTGGACGCTATACCTTGCCATGGGCTAGGTGGAAATCAGGTAGGACACACTTTCAAAGTGAAGGTATCATGGCTGAAAAATGATACTAAGTTTAGCTTCCGTTATTTTAAGTACTGGAGCTTTTCCAAAAATGGGGAAATCATGCGGGACCAAATGTGTATAGACTTCACTGGAGTGAAAGTAGTCACTTATGTTTGCCATGGACTTAAGGGTAACCAGCTTTGGGATTATGATCATAATGTAAGCAAATAAAGTAGCCCTTGAGATTAATTAATAATTTAAGAAAATTTTAAATGATATACTCCGATACAAAAAAATAACTGATTTTTTCATAGACTCGTCAATTAAAGCACGTTTATTCTGGAAAATGCCTTACCCTAGAGGCTTCCTATAAATTAGTCATGGAGCCCTGCACTCCACTAAAGGATACGCAGCAATGGTTAATGAAGTTTAAGGTTACTCCAAAACCTTCAGTTATGGTTTCTTCAAGCAAACCGTCAACGAGAAAAATGAAGCTATTGTCGAATAAATCTGTTTTAGTTAATAAATAGCGTTTTAATTATAGTATTTATGTTTTTATGGAGTTTGGAAAGATTAAAATAAAGTTTTTTTCTAAGGTCGACACTTTGGACTATACAATGGAAGTCTTACATTGCCCCTTCTTTGAAATTCTTTATATGTTTTACAGTGTACATTAATATTTAAAATTAAACGAGTGGTCGGTAAACGTGAAGGTCAGCAACGTATTTATACACATGCGAAAATTTCATATTTTGGTACCTCTGCTTGACCTGCAAGAAAGAATGCAAACTTTGTAATCGTTGAACAGTTTCATTCAATTTTCATCACGAACGAGTGGGTTTGTGTGGCGAAACGAGTCAAAGCAAAGCGACTATTATGGTTTTAAGTTTCATTCCTACCAACTATGTACGTGTACGTACGGTAACGTCACTGATTTTTTAGCTGCTTTAGAACATCATATAATTGGATACTTTTGCCTAAAGGAATGGAATAGACTTTTTTTTTGCAAAGCATGTTTTTTAGTTTACCAAACCACTTTAGTATGAATGGAGGAAAAGGTTCTTGACAGTCACAGGTGGTTTTCACAGTCACAAAACTGCTATCTATGCTGAGCTAGGTTTTTTCTTATTCTGATGGCAGTTTGTCTGAAGTTTCTTTTACTGGAAATTTTAAACTTGCATAACATACAAGATAACAAAAATTTTGCACAACATATAAATTCAAGTCTTTGCAGTCAAAATGACGTCTACCAGTCCACTACAAAATATTAACAGATTATTAGAATTAGATATTAGAAACATTGGTAGTTAGCACAGATAGGCAGAATTTGGGAAAACGGATTTTGCAATTTCGATTGAGCTCAAATTCGATACCAGCTAGTACGTACAAGCCTGTAACTATCAAAACCACCGTCAACAACTTTTTCCTCAATCAAAACCAAAGTGCAAACCACAGATGAAAAGTTACTGATAGAATGTGCCATTTTAACGTATGTTTTTTTTGCAGTCAGCTTTATAAGTCCAAAATTGAACTTCAGCTGAATTGGGTTTCCAGTTAACTCTACGATTGAAAAACGTTAAATCAGTAGGCCTTCAGTTGAACTATATTTGGATTTGATAGCCTCTTTGAATCTGAATTGGCGTAAAGTCAAAATGAACCACGAAACGCCAGTCGTTACTTCCCTCCATGAATATCAAAACGTTCTTGGAGGACCCTAAAGAGCAAGAATGGCTAGGGCCGTTTAACTATGTCGTTGGGTCAGACACGCAGTTTGGGATGAGTACGCAAATTACATTTTAATTGCAGACTGAAATATCTTAACTGAATATGGTTAATTTTTTGTTGCTTTAAGTTGAGCGTATTATGAATAAATCGTTGGTGCCAAACTGGGATAAAGAGAAGGCTTTAACACGTGACCTTATCGCCAAAGTGAATGCTATGAATCCGAAACCGAAATTCCTTGTGATTTGCGGAGACATGCTAGATGCATATCCGTTTTCTGAGCTAATGTACGATATAACCTGTGGGGACGTTACACTGAGGAAAGAACAGTATAAAGACTTTGTCGAGCTCTTCAAATCACTCGACCCAGAGGTGAAGTTGGTTTGTGTTTGCGGGAACCACGATATTGGTAACATTCCTACGCGTGAGTCCCTCCAAGTGTACAGAAGCGAGTTTGGTCTAGATTACTTCCACTTTTGGGCTGGTGGAGTGAAGTTTGTTGTACTGAATTCACAGTACATGTGGTCTCCGGAAGCGATACTAGAAGAAACGGAGAAACAGTTGAAGTACATGGATACAATTTATGACGCTCGAGCAAAGTTCATAGGTAATTGATATTATGTCATTATCGATGTAAGTTATCTAATCATAACAGATATCTGAAAATTTTTCTTACTTTCCCTCCAGTGGTATTCCAGCATATTCCATACTTCACCAATAATTTACAAGAGTTGTCTTATGATAACGCGAGTATTCCCCGGTCTCAAAGAGTCGCTCTTCTGGATAAGCTCCATGAGCAAGGTGTCAGTTACATATTTTGCGGACATTGGCACAGAAACGGAGTCCAGCACTATAAAGGAATGGAGCAAATTATTACCAGCGCCGTAGGGTGCGCCTTTGGCAAGGAACCCTCCGGATACAGGGAGGTAAACGTAGAGGACGAGAAAATCTCTCATCATTACGTCCGTCTAGAAGGTGGAGTTGCAGTTGAAGACTTGGATACTAAGCCAAGGCCAGCTTCCGCAAAGCGGAAGTGCAGCATAATCTAGATTGTAGGAGACTACCGTAATGTGAAGGTTTCAGTACAAAGTATAAATGGGAGCGAAAATTTTTTCACAGACTCGCCAATTAAAGCACGTTTATTCGGGGAAATGTCTTATCTTAGAGGTTCCTAATAAATTAGTCATGCAGTCCTGCACTCCAGTAAAGGATACGCAGCAGTGGCTAATGAAGTTCAAAGTTACTCCAAAGCCTACAGTTACGGTTTCTTTAAGCCGACCAACAACGAGAAAAATTAATTTATTGTGTCTAATAAATCTATTTAGTTAATAAATTACGTTTTATTTATAGTATTTGTTTTTATGAAGTTTGGAAAGATTAAAATTAAGTTTTTTTTCTAAGGTCGACACTTTGGACTGTACAATGGAAGTCTTATATTACCCCATTTTAAAATTCTTTACACGTTTTACAGTGTACATTAATATTTAAAATTAATCGAGTGCTTGGTAATCGTGAAGGGCAGTAACGTAATATTGCAAAAATTTCATATTTTGGTACTTTTCTTTCGCATGCATAAGAAGGATGCAAACTTTGTGATCGTTGAACAGTCTCAATCAATTTTCATTGCGAACGAGAGGGTTTTCGTGGCGAAACGAGTCAAAGCAAAATGACTAATTTATTTTATTTTTCTTTCCTACAAACTATACACGTACGGTAATACCACTGATTTTTAACTGCTTTAGAACATCATAGTTGGACACTTACCCAATGGTAAATGGTATTTCTCATACAATAAAATACAGAACATCATGTCTCGGTCTTTATTCGGTCTGTCCTGTATGAGTCTTTCTTCACCGTTGGAGGAATGGAATTGATTTTTTTGCAATGTAGCACTACATGCTGCATGATGCGTAATGTGAGCATGTTTTTGCCAAACGTCAGGTGGACATAAAACCTCTGGTTATTGACATGACAATTGAAATACACTAGCAATGACTCAATACAAGAATTTTTTCAAAGGATGAATAAACTCACTTTTATCAGTCACAGCCGTTTCATCAAAAGATACTGATAGAATGTGCCACTTTAATGCACGTTTTAAAGGCTTAGAATTCCAGGAATTGCAGTCATCCTTAATCTGACAAAAATGTGCGTCATATAAGTTGCATTTTATTTTAATATCGCATATTATAGTAATCTCAAAGCCTCAAAAACGTTTCAAGTTTCAAGTAAGTTTTAATTTCAACTGTAAGGTCAAAATGAACCACGAAGCACCAGCATTACTTCCCTCCATGAATATCAAAAAGTTCATGGAGGACCCTAAAGAGCGAGAATGGCGAGGACCGTTTACCTATGTCGTTGGGTCAGACACGCAGTTTGGGATGAGTAA
>JAANSQ010001888.1:0-13491 GCA_036850885.1 Lepidocyrtinus dapeste | reverse complement strand
TTCAGTTTCCTCTTCGGAGTCCCTAGTACCGCCTTCGTCTTCTTAGCCTGTACGAATCTATTTATTGGAGTGGTTACCACTGTTTCTACTTTTGTCCTGGAGCAGTTTCCAGATGAAGTAAGTCCCTTGTTCAAACCTCTAATGTACTTCAGTAAAGTTTCTTATGGGTTGGCTTTGATTTTTGAAACGTTTCTCCACAGAGCCTGGAAGCTGTTGGGGAAGTACTGAAAAAAGTCTTCTTGGTATTTCCACATTATTGCCTAGGACGAGGCTGTATCGAATTGGTGAAGTTACATGCTTTGGAACATGCAAATTTTAATGGATTTTGTAAGTTTCAAGTTATAAAAGTTTATATCCTTCTGATTAATCGTTATTGTGACATGTGTGACCTAGAACTTTTATAAATTTCAGCCATTGGCCGCTTTGCTAATCGTTTTGCGTGGGATCATTTGGGTGATAAGTTGTTTTACCTGGGGCTTCATGGACTGGTTTACTTTTTGATAAACCTTATTTGCGAATATGCGCCCAGATGGTGCTACAGAATTTGGCCAACTAAACTGGTTAGTTTCCTTTTCTCTACTAAGTTTCCCCTCTCTTTTTCCATTTTCCTCGAATCAAATTCACTGGTATGATTTTTGTTTCTGTAGCCAATTCCGAATGATGAGGATGTGGACGTTACTAGAGAACGAGAACGCGTGGGGCAATCAAATCTAGATGCCATGACATTAAAGGCCGTGAATCTAACAAAGGTTCAATCTTTGCATTTTATTATAATAATTACGAAATGGACTAACTGTCCCGTTTCATTATGTGCAGTACTACAGGCGTAAAAAGCATCCTGCAGTTAATGGAATAACTTTCGGAATTGGCAAGGGCGAATGCTTCGGATTATTAGGTTTGATTTTGTTTCATTATCTTATTATCTTTCATGGCCAGTTTTCTAATTCATTTTGAAAACTTGACAGGGGTCAACGGAGCTGGAAAGTCGTCGACATTTAAGGTAAGCGCCATAAAATTTAAGAGGCATGTCAACTGAAAAATGAAACCAGGGTTTAAATGTCAAAGCATTGTTATAGATGTTGGCATCGTCCATGACGCCATCCTCAGGTAACGCCACGATATGCGGGTTAGATGCGGGTGCTGATGCAGCCAGAAAGCACTTCGGTTACTGCCCCCAAGAAGACTCTATAGATCCGTTGCTAACCGCATATGAGCTGCTTACTCTGTATGGGAGACTTCGTGGCTTGAGTGTAGCTGAAGCGAAAGATGTACTAACTCAATATATCCATACTAAACTTATCTATAATTTAATTTTTTTCTTATAACTTTTCATTATTTTTGTAGACTACGGCACGATTGATAAAAATGCTTGGTCTTAGTAAATACGCTAATCGTAGTAGTGGCACTTATTCTGGAGGAAATAAAAGAAAATTGTCCGCAGGGATGGCTCTAATTGGAGATCCTGGTTGGTGCAAATCACCCCAAATATCTAAAGATCTTTATGCATTAAAAATTAAGATTGTGTTTTATTATTTTCAGACGTTCTATTTCTGGATGAACCCACGAGCGGTATGGATCCTGGTGCCAGAAGAGATTTGTGGAAGGTCATCCTAGACCTGCTACACGCTGGAAAAACTGTCGTGTTAACCTCTCACTCTATGGAGGAGTGTGAAGTGCTTTGTACTAAAATTGCCATCATGGTGAATGGACAGTTTATGTGTCTTGGAAGTCTCCAACATTTAAAAAACCGGTAAAGAATTGAATAACTCTTTAAAGTTTATCGCGTGCACTGGTCCCAGGGAAAAGTATTAAAACTAATATTATTTCTTTCTTTTATGTTAGGTTTGGTAAAGGATATACATTGACCATACGTAGTATGGAGGGTCAACAAGAGACTCTAATAAAAAGAATAGAAACTGATTTCCCTTCGGCCATTCTCGAAGACCAACATTGCACCCAGTTGAAGTTTAACGTTCCCCAAGATGCAGCCCACCTAGGTGATATTTTTAGCAAATTGAGCTCCTACAAGAATGAAGCTGCTATTGATGACTACTCCGTGTCACAGACTACGCTTGATGATGTATTTACACAATTTTAGACTTTTATCGATCTTAATGATAGTTCATTGCTAAAACTTCATTAATATCTGTTGTTTTTGATTGATTTAGATATTTGTCAAGTTTGCTAGTCACCAGAAGGACTCCCTCGACCGGTAATCTTTGGTATCAGTCTAGTGGAGTACACTTTAGAGTTTCTATTGGCCGTCTGAGAAGCTCATCTTAAGCTATCGCTATTATACCGTGTTCTACTGAAAATATATTGTAACTGCAGTTGATAGTTTAAATACAAATAGTTTTCCTGCCAGGTATACGTTTATATTGAACCAAGTAGTATTTTAAGTGCAGTTAAAAGTTTGTGTGCATTCCATTAAATTATTCTAAACATTTTGAATCACATTTGAATGTTTTCTGTGCTGTGAACTAAGTATTTTTAGAGTCTCTGATCTATAACCTTCCCAGTATATGCAGTTTTGCCAGATTTTTTTAAACGATTGGACGCGAATTCAGCTGTGATGCAGAGATATTATGTACCTGTTTTAATTAATCACACTTAGCTTATAGGTAGATGGATTGAGTTGAGCTCAATATGCATTATAAAATAGTTTACAAACGAACGTTATTTATGTAAGCACAAGTTCTTGAATAGGTGCAAACATGCTACTTAGGTTAGTTATCAAGCAAAAATTAAATCAAACAAGTACATGGAGCAAAATGTTTATAAAATTCAAAGTGTTATTGGTCATTACTGTCATTCGTCATTGGTCAAGCATTGATTTTGAGCATTTAAGTAGACTGGTTGGTCGTGTACAAATGTTTCGATTTTATCCTTATTTGTAAGCAACCACAAGGTTTCTTTTTCGGCTTTGGCTTCAAACATTTGGG
Organism: Lepidocyrtinus dapeste; assembly: GCA_036850885.1. NCBI lineage: Eukaryota > Metazoa > Arthropoda > Collembola > Entomobryomorpha > Entomobryidae > Lepidocyrtinus > Lepidocyrtinus dapeste. Next base: position 10,549 of record JAANSQ010001888.1, on the reverse strand, counting down.
TTTAGGCTTGGGCGCGCACTTTGGCTTATGCTTGGGCGCGCACTTTGGCTTAGGCTTGGGCGCGCATTTTGGCTTCTTGGGCGCACACTTAGGCTTTTTTGGCTTTGGAGCGCAAGACGATGTGGCCTTCCTTTTCGGTTTGCAACAAACCGGCTCCTCCATCTTAGGACGCCGTTTTCGGCGACAAAAGTCGTCACTTGGTCCACATCTTCGCTCCAGCGCAACTGCGCTAGGTGTTGCAATACGTTTTTTTGTATTAGACTTGCTCCGTGCCATCCTTAAAAGTTTGCGTCCCTGGGGAAACTACTTATTACGAAAAATGGATTTAGTGAAAACGATCTATATAGTCTTACAAAATTCCATCGAATTATTTACCAATTTTCGAATTCAGGCCGGCTGCGACTAGATGGATTAGAATTTCAGAATGTAGATTCGTTATCACGTCAGTTACAACGTAATATATACCTCCTTAGTGATTTTATACTTTACTATTCATTTCATAAATAAAATATCATATCATAGTACCCAAAATACTTCATTATCGACCAAAGGTAAATCCGTAAATGGTTAGAATGCAATATAGGTGATACTGATACTACAAATCATCAAGTAAATGGTTCAACGAATCGTGATTCATCTTTGATGAGCTTCAAATATTAGAGAACGCTTTAAACTATTAGTTACCTTCTACGCTTGAAATGATGCTCTCGCCGCAATCGAATTCCGCTTTCAGAATATTAATATTCCATGCATAATCCTGGTAAGAGGAATAAGAGGAAAATACCATGAACGTATTGGATCCAGACTACTGGAGAAAAGTGTGTGATATTCCATAAATAAAATGCATCTACCTACGCTTAGGAGAAAGGTGCGGCATAGTATGGCACTAACCACACGAACCGATCGATAAGTACAACATGTAAGCTGTACATGTGCTTCTACATGCATTGCTTTCCAATGTTCTAGCATTTTTCTCTTGTGTTTGGCATCTGAGAGAAAGACTGAGAAAGTCCGATACTTCTGGGAATTGAGGATTATGTGTTTTCCAGAAAAAAACTAATGATTTTAAATTGTATTGGTTTCTGAATAATTATAAATTATAGTAGAAGTCGGTTGCTCTGAAGTACTTAAATAAGAAATATTGAAGTGAAATCTATTACTTCGTTACTGAAAGTGAAAGTAGTGTAATGGCTGCATATCTTGGAGACACTGATTCTGAAGATGAACTGCCTCCTGGATGGTAGGAGTTATCCAAAATTCTAATTTAGGCTTATTTTGAATAAATAACTTTGATTGATTCATGATTTTTTTAAATAGGGAGGAAAGGGTACATTTAGATGGGAGGGTTTATTACGCAGAGTAAGTATTAATTACAACAAAGTAATCATGAAGTATTGGATAGTATTTTGCTAATCTGTCATAAACCTTTTAGTCACTCTACCCACACTACGACGTGGGTACATCCTAAATCTGGAAAGCGTAAAGTTGTACCAAATGGTAAATTAAAAAGTATTTCAGGAGTTAAGTTTAGTTAGGTGTTCTGCTTTCTCCAATGAGTAACATTCCTTCTTGACTACAGACCTTCCATATGGCTGGAAGAAGGAGGTGGACGAAAATGGAATCAACGTTTTCTTCGAAGAATCCACCGGGAAAAGAACATACACTGATCCGCGACTAGCGTTTGCCCGTGATGCGAAAGAGTCTCTATACGACTTCAAACAACGCTTCGACGCTTCTACACAGGCTCTTGCGGTTTTAAATGGTGTCGATTTGACGAACAAGAAGGCACTTATCACTGGAGCAAACTCAGGGATCGGTAATAATTAAAATCTGAGAAAAGACTTCTTAGTTTACAGATTTTCACCTTAATTGAACTTTTTACAGGCTTTGAAACAGCGAGGTCTTTGGCGCTACATGGCTGCGAAGTAATCTTTGCTTGTCGTAGTATGGAAAGAGCAGCAGAAGCTATGAATAAAATCAAAGAGGAGAAGCCAACAGCAATTTTGGAGTTTGTACAACTTGATTTGAACTCCTTACAAAGCGTGAAAAACTGCGCGAATGAACTCCAAATGAAGTATCAGTAAGAACAATTCAAAAATTATTTTGGCATTTAAATAATAGTACTTACTTTTAGGAACGAAAGAGATAGGCTAACTAGTTATGAAAAGGATTTATGTAACTTTGAACTTTCTCCACTTTCTCTAAATTGTTTTTACTATGCAGCCTTACCCATAATTGGATAACTTTCTTTCCTTTTCGTTCTGTTTTTGTACAACTTGATCTGAACTCCTTACAAAGCGTGAAAAACTGCGCGAATGAACTCCAAATGAAGTACCAGTAAGAACAATTCAAAATTATTTTGGTATTTAAATAATAGTACTTACTTTTAGGAATGAAAGAGTTATGAGTTAGAGTTAGAGGCTAACTATAGTTATGAAAACGATTTATGTAACTTGAACTTTCTTCACTTTCTCTAAATTGTTTTTACTATGCAGCATTACCCATAATTGGATAACTTTCTTTCCTTTTCGTTCTGTTTTTTCAATTATTATTTCATCCATTTAGCAAAATTTTCATGCATTCTTTTTATGGACGCATTTACAGGCAATTGGGTGAGATTGGTGAGTTTTTTCTGCAAATCAATTTGTAGAATTTTGTAGGTTATGCAAGGTCAGGGGTTATGGTGGAATATATTTTCAGGTCAATTATCTTAATGTCAGGTTTACTAGTTTTATAAGCTTTGAAATAGAATCGAGGTTATTATTCTAATTAGAACGTAATGAATTCCACGAATGATCTTGTAGGTCATTGGATATAGTCATCTGTAACGCGGGCATATTCGGGGCTCCTTTTGGCTTGACGGAGGACAATTATGAGCAAACATTACAGATCAACTACCTTTCTCATATGTACCTACTCCTTTTGTTGAAGCCCCTACTCATTGTGACGCATTCCACGCGCATCATTATTCTGGCATCTGAATCTCACAGGTACACCAAGCTGACACCTCCAAATGTATCAGAATTCATGATTGCTTTGTATAATGATAACAAATTATTGGTTCCGTTTTTAGGTTTTCAATGCTCACGAAGGAAAATTTGACGGAGGAATATTTATCTCCTACAACAGCAAAGAACTTTACTTCCTTCATGGCGTACAATGACGCAAAGTTGTGCAACGTGATACTGGCAACGGAAATTAATCGTAGGTGGGCTGTTCATGGTATTACTGCTAATTCAGTCCACCCCGGAAACATGGTGTCTACCGGATTGTCTCGTAATTCTTTTCTGTACAAAGCCATGTTTGCTGCAGTTCGGCCCTTCACCAAATCTCTGGTACCAATTGAAACAGTTACAAAATGATAAAAGTTATTCATAAAATTTTTTACAAAAATTAATTCTTCCATAAATTCCAGCAACAAGCAGCAGCAACGACGATTTGGGGTGCAACAGCCCACGAGCTAAATGGCGTTGGAGGCTTGTACTTAAATAACTGCTGGCTCTGCGTCCCCGTCAAGAAGGCGGAAGATCCTGAACTGGCGAAATTAATTTGGAACATGAGTATAGAAATGATTGAAAGGAAGGTAGGTCCTATTCCAACTCTACGAAGGATTGGAGGGTCTGTCGATATCGATGAGGATCAGGTATCTGGTGCTATCCCAGCCTCTGGATGAAATTCGAATTAATTAGGGCAATCATATAAACGAATCATAATTACAACGTAAGTGAACATACTAAAATGAAAAAATTCTTTAAAGGGCGGAGATAATAATACCGTAAAGCCTTCAACCTGCTTTACCGTAGTTGGAAGAAGTAGGCCACTTAAAGTTTAAACGTAGTTTTCCAAGAGTAGATGAACCTTTATGAAACTTAAACATTTTATTCTTCTCAAACCTATTATGAAGCAATACAACAGACAATAAGCAACTGTTGATCTCGAAAGAAAGTTATCAAATGTAATATAAAAGGATAATGTTCAGTATTTACCTATTTAAAATTCTGGTTGTGCTATAAACTATGTAAAATTATTCCCTTGAATTCATAGGTGACAATACATGCAAATAGGACAAGGGTTAGGAAAACGATGTCCACATCGTCGATCGAAACCATTAGTTTTATCTCATTAATTACATATATATTACTTTATTTATACCACATCAGTTGCTCATTCGTTTAAACTTACGCATAAATTCAGAATCATGAAAGCGGACAGATCGACTTTGCTGAATTAAATCCTAAGATATTAGCAGTAATTGCACATGTCAGTAGGCTCGAATTTTCTCTTCGGAAGAGTCTAAATCCAAATCTCAGTTTTTTAACTTGGACGCCGTTCATCAACTTACCTAGCTAATAGGCAGTCTTTATTGCCTGAGATACCCAGTCTTTGGCGTCTTCTATGTTAGTCTCGAATTCCCTGAATACTGTAAGTAAGTGATTGCAAATAAGTTCAGTTAGATCTATTTCAACAATTTGATTTCAAAATATAATTATGTTCTAAAGCAATGATGACATCTATTAAGTGATGATTGGGGAAAGATTTTTTTAAGTAATTACGTTATTTCTCCAGTGTGCGACATATGCGTTAATCCTTAACATACAATTCTGACTACTAAATTAGATGAATTTAGATCATGCCAAATATTTCAACCATTGACAATACTCTGGACTATATATACATACAATACTAAGGCAGATGAAAGCACAAAGATAATTATTCTGGAGTGTACTATGGAGTTTATTGTAAATTGATTTTAATCGTAGCTTAAAATAATAAAATAAAAATTGATCAAAGCACAGCAGTTGCGAATATAATTATTTCTGTAAAAACACTCCACTTCTGCTACATTTTTCACCAACAGACTAATGCCAAGTCAGTGGTGAAAGCCTGAAACTAAAGATTTGTAAAGGTTTTTTCAGAGTTTCCTGGAGTGCCAATAGATGCCTATTGATATCCTTCTGGAGGGATGAGAGTTCGTCAGTTCGTGTCTGTCCTCTGTAAATGAGATGAGTAAGATCTCCAATCTCTAGTAAAAGGGGAGTCATTTTAGAGGATATGAAAAAGAACTCAACAAGCTCACCTAACTCCAGGGATGAGAGGGAAGAAGAGCTTTCCAGTTTTTTATTATTTTCACGAGGAGCAACTACCCAGAGGTATAAAGCATCTGTCAATAATTAATGCATATTAATGAATACATCCTTTGCGGGGCAATCATCCGTGAATAAGTCAAAGCGTTTACCTCTTCCAGTCCACTGAAGTCACTTTATCTAGCCTTCATTTAATTCATTTTCACATTGGGCGCTTGGCTTCCTTCTCCATGTAATATCAGCTCTGTTTTAACTTTAAGCAAATATATTATGCATAATGTATCAAAGTATAAACCAAACAGTTTTCCTAAATTGTATATAAATCAGGAATATTTTTGTTCCACTTATCGATTTCCTGTCTCTGGGCTAGTCTAAGTCTTTCTTAAATATCAACATTTTATAAATTTTTCGTATCCAAACTTGAAGGCAATTTAGAGTTCGTCAAATGTACTTAAACGAAAAGAAAAATAGCATCATTTTGGCAATTGGGGTAATCATGACTTTTTGGTACGTGCTACAGCCCCCGCATCGGTCAAACTTTTCCTTAGGTTTTTAACATGTGCTGGTTTGCTCCAGCTTCAACCTTTCTCCCCTCACAGCTCACATCACACTTTCTACTTTCTAAAAAACCTCCATATAATTTTTTCACGAAACTTGAGAGTTGAAAGGAATCGTGATCCTGATCATGTACTGCTTGAATTTTTTTGTTTCCTCTGGCTAAACTTTTTTCCTCTGGGACAGCTAATACGGCATGCTTCTCCCACCAAAAAATTTTAATATGGGTGGTTAGCCTAAAAGTGTTTCTTGGGCTGTGGTTTGCCTAGCTTTTAACGTGTACGCTTTCTCTTTTTAGCTTTCTCTCCACTTGAATAGTTGAATAAGCAGAGATTATGACGATATAACTGTCGCAAAATTAGATAAAATGAGAAACCCAAGGAGGATCTTTAAAGTTGAAGAGAATTTCTCAGTCAGTTTGATAGTGGAGGCTCATTGATAATATATGCTGTCATTATGACTCCAATGAGATTATCGTCGGTGGACAAACCAGAAATAAACGCTTTGAAACTAATGTTGATATTTGTGCCGGCTATCATTTCAGCTTCCTCCTAAAATCAGATTAATTGATGCGCTTTGATCATTTCTCCCAAAGGGATTAAAATTCCCTTTTGGTGTTCGCTAAGCCGGAAGTTTAAAATATGAGTGATAGTGGAGGCTCATTGATAATATATGCTGTCATTATGACTCCAATGAGATTATTGTCGATGGACAAACCAGAATAAACGCTTTGAATCTAATGTTGATATTCGTGCCGGCTATCATTTCAGCATAACTTCCTCCCAAAATCAGATTAATTGATGTGCTTTGATCATTTCTCCCAAAGGGATTAAAATTCCCTTTTAGTGTTCGCTAAGCCGGAAGTTTAAAATATGAGTTTGATTTTTGTCTTGTTTCGTTTAGTAAAATTAAATGCATATGCCAACGATACATTTATTTACTGTTTCTTTTACTGGAGTAAGTTGGGACTTTGGGAGGTGGCATTGGAGGAGACACTAAATCAAGAGCCTTCATCAAAGGATGCATAATGACCCTAAGTACGAAGACATAAATTTTAATGATATGGTCACTCAGATACAATCAATCTTTCCCAGAGAATATTGCTAGGGATCTGTAGTCTACTTATCATGGAGCGGTTGATAAATGTCCAATATTTTACTGGACAAAACCATCCATGCCAAGGAAAGGATGATGTGCATTTTTATCCACCAAAATACAAGATACGAGAAAATAAAAAATGTCTTCTTTTTTTGTAAAATGCCACTGCACCACCACACAGCAACTTACTTTGTAAACTAGGGAAAGTAGGAATGATCATCCCGTTGTCGCGTCTTTTTCACTAAAAGGTAACAAGTCAAAAAGTCAACGATACGATTGCAATGCTCCCCTTTCAAAGTCATGAAAGATTAAGATACGCAAAACCAGGGGAAATTGACTGTTTGGTTGGAGTCTTGATACAAACTGTAAAAAAATGTCCAGTCCAGCCCCGTTCTATTTATTCAGAATGGAAAATTTACCAAGGGAAAATCCCCTTCGTTTCATTCAAAAGTAGGTGGTGTTATAGAAATTTTCTTTTTATGGCTTCATTTAACTGTTTCGATTGTCCGGATATTGTCAAGTCATCGGAGGATTGATGGCCTTTGGGTCAGACCCAGTTTTAAAAAAGTTTTCTCTTTCGGGAAACCGATCTGTATAGATATTTACAGGATTTTTCAACATCCACGAGTCGCCACCAAATCAAGAATCCCCAAGAATGTAATCGATACGGAGGTATCCTACCTAAAATAAATATTTATTGTAATTCTACCTTCGAATTTTAATCAATTCATCTTTAGAATAACTTATTAATTTTGGCTACGGTTAGGCGGATCAGATCCCGATATCAATAGCGATTTTGGATTTAACTTGACAGAAACTCAAATTTTTGGTCTATTTCACAAACTAGATAATATCTGGAAAAACCCCCGATAAAAAATATTATTATCATGATCCATATCAAATAAATAATACATGCATGCATCCATGCACTCCAAGTCCATTCTTCTTAATAGACATGGATGGTTTTTTTTCTCTTTGGAGCCATGAAGCTTAACCAGGATGAGAGTTTGAGAAAACAAGATTGCACGCTTTAAGACTCATGGGGTTTGCTAGCCTATCTAGAGCCATTCGATCATAAAAGTTTATTCCACAGGTTTATCCAAATTCCAAAAAGCAATTCAATAAATTGAAAAAAGTTCTGTAGAGATTCATTTTTATGGGACATTATACTAATGTGAATTACCTCAATATAAAATTCGGATATTGTACAAAGCCATTATATTTTCCAGTAGAATTGGAGCTTTCGTATTAGGTATTATGAATAAATTCAATAATTTTTTATGATAAAAAGATTTTTTGGAAGTAATGCCCAGTTCAAAGGCAATAATCTTGGAGCTTTACTTTACCCCAGGAATATGAAGTTCCCTTTTTGAATTGACTATTTCGGGTATAATGTATTTTTGAAATGTCTAACAATCTAACCGTTAGTATATTATTCTCCATGAAGTTTGTGGAATAACTTGCAATTTTTGGGGGATATTCTATTTTTTAACGGTGGATATAAGCATATCAACCCAATAACATTAAGTAGATTACAATGACCTAGCCATTTCTAGCACCTTAGACTAGAGACAATGTTATGAATTGTAACTTTGATAGTTTGGAACATCATTGGCACTCATAATGGCCCACCATCTTCATAACTGAAATGCAAAGGTGGCAAAATTATTATTACATAGGATAAACATTTCTAAAAGGATGGAAAGGTCGTTTGGGGAAACATTGGCTATTTGCTCACAGAATGGATTGAATGTGTAACTCAACTTTATTACAGTTTACGGGAGAGTGAACAAGAGAAAAATCTAATGAATATTCATGTGATAAAGATCATCGAAGTGATCCAAGAGGATATAATATCCATATCATGTAGGTACTCAAAATATCGTTTTTCAACCAAGATTCATCTCCACCTCCCCAATCATCTTGGTAATTTCACAGAATATTTTCTCATCATGATCCCGCTTCACTTTTACATTACCTCCGTTATTAAATTTACTAAGGAGGTTTCCCTCTTCACATTAATTTTCTCTTATTTTCGCTTATCGTATATAACATAAGAAACTTTATTAATTAATTAGATGTTCATGCCCCACCGATTTTTCTTCCTAGATAAACTACTCATGTTAACTTTAAGGTTTTCCAATGGAAATTGGCCTTTGACGCGTTTATAAATTCAGCCTAATTCAAACTTCATGAAACAGGTTCATCTCCAGAGAATAAATTTTCAGGACTTCCTATGACCGCAACAAGTTTTGGAAGAAGGAGTGCTGGAAACCATTCCAATAAATGAGCAGTAGCTTGAATCTTTGAATCTTAAGGATGGAAAGCGGTGAACTATGTCACTTTCCATTCACATTTATTCCAAATTCTATGCAATATATGTAGTCATATTAGACCGTAATTGCTACATCATATTCCCAAAAATATATTCTCTGACAAATTTGTGAGCCTGAGTTCCAGCAAAACGTTTGACTCAGCATTTGCATTTAAAGTATGCCATTAATCAGAGAGAGTATTCTTGCTCCCTTGGTTTATTAATAGAACTTTCTCCCATTTTTGAAGCACTCCATAGTAAATGTACAATCCAATATTTCCTGGAGAAAATTAGTTACATCTTTTTCTCGCTTGTTTACAGCTCACAATCAAACGTATTTAGACTGTATTTTGAACTTTGAAATGACTATGCAGACTATAACTCTGGCATTCATCCTTTTTGCTTTTTCTTATCTCCAGAAACAAGCTATTCGTGAAGAAATGGCTATGAAGAAAGGCAAGCATGGAACCAAATTGTATAAAAACAAAATGATCTCGTTTTGTAAAACTAAAGAAAGAACCTTTTTTAAATCTCATTTTGTAATAATTTTTGATTACGAGGGAATAAGCGGTTTATTTTGTTTATTTCTTAGAATGAATAAGGCAAAAGAAAAAAATTAGGGCAAACTTGACTAGGAATTGCGTTCTTTCTTTGGTGAAGCTTAGGAAAAAAGTTTTGGAAAACGTGTAAGTTTAAATAGAAAGGACATGATGTTTTTTAAAGCATCTGCATCTCTGGGACTCCCCCATAACCTAATATGATTCAAATGATTTCATAATCGTTTCTGGTGTAATCACCAACCCTAACCGAACCAACCCTTCCACTTTTTCCTTGACGGTGTAGCAATTCTGATTGAATATCGCACTGATTCATGCATTCATTTTACTACATTACATGAAAGGAAAGTGGAGTGGGTTAAGTTTACAAGGAACCCTCCATACACCCCAACTTTCTTTTCTGTTGACACTATTTTATTATGCACCACACACATGCACCATCCAACCACCATACAAAATCGTACACTTTTCCTGTCTCAAGTATCATCGTGCCGAGAAAAGCAAAGTGACGATGCTTTCCGTTGGAACCACGGTGTTTCTAAAAATGTATATTGTTTTGTACACGATACACTGCAAGTTTCCCCTAAAAATCTGGTTGAGATTTCCTGTTTCACAGTTCTCAAGTTCCTACATCAGAGCACACCATGATCTATTTAATAATCAGGAGTTCATTACGATTTATGAGGACAGTGAAAGTCAAGGCGGAAAACAGGATAAACTTTTTTCTCTCTTTCAATTTGAATTTAAAATGACGGTATCAGGATGACAATTTTGCCTTTTTGATTTGAAAAGATGACATTTTGTATCTTATCATTCTCTGGCATTCCTCTCAATCAGCTTTTAATGAAGCAGGAATAACTCTCACAATGAAAATGATTAAGACGAGGGGTAAGTTGATAGCCATAATGAATAGTGTTGGGATGATTAGGAAGCAAAGAGAA
>JAANSQ010001887.1:0-13499 GCA_036850885.1 Lepidocyrtinus dapeste | reverse complement strand
ACGATGGAAACGTACAGATAACCGGTTAGTACCGCACCATACAATATCTTCAAAAGTCATGTAAAAATATTAACGTATGCAAAGTTCAGTTCAATTACTGTAATATAAATATGTACATGTACTCCATTCATGTTTTTGAGAGTACAATCTCAAGATTCTCAAATTACTTTTTCCACTGTGTAACCTTTTTTAAAATCACATATCGCTCGAAAAGAGTTTATTACTTGGCATAAAAAAAATGTTGCGAAAAGATGATATATTTATGGCGATTCTCATCTCTCTAATAGACTGGGGCTTGAGAATCTTCAAGGTGGAGAAAAGACACGCCGGTTTATTTCAGTGCTTCACCACAAATCCAATGGGAACGGTGACTAGTCCTGCAGAGTTGAAAGTGATGCCGAAACAAATCACCGCGATGGCAAGTGACGGCACAGGTACGTTATTTCGTTTTATTACCTCCATATTTGTACTTTTAGAGCGGGAGAAGATTTTATGAATGAATAGGTTTTGTTTTTAGTTTTAATTAGCCTACGCTGTTTTCGTGCAAAATGCATTAATTACTAGAGACTTTAATGACTTCTCTAAAGTCTTTTACAAGCGTATATGAATTTATTTGAATTTTGCAGTAATAAAGCCACCGGTAACTAGTGTCTTGCCACCGGTGACGGATCATGAAAGTCATCACGGATATAGCAGTGCTCACCACCATAAAAATAAATTTCATAGGGGAAAGCACAAACGGCCCAAGCATAAAGGACAAGGTAAAAAAAATAAAAGAATAAGATAAATTTTTGTGAATGAATAAATAAAAGTCGTATAAAACTTGTAATGCAATGCAATTAATATTATGGTACGGTTTTATTGCCCATATAATACAGACATGACGCCGCCATCAGCTCCCAGCATAAATAAATTGTCCGATGAGTCTGTAATGATTCGATGGGAAGTTCCTCCTAACAGGTTAGGTTCTACATTATTTTGATATTTATTAAAACTAAATAAATGTAGTAAACTAAACTAAGTATAGTCAAGTACGAGTAATTTCATTTCTGTTATATCCCAACAGTGGTTACCCAATACAGTTCTTTAAAATACAGTATAAGGAGGTATCTAGGAAGAACGCGAGGTGGATGACCATAGATGATGATATCTCTCCTCACATAAATAGTTATGAAGTGAGGGACCTAAGATTGGGACATGCGTACAGGTAAAGAAAAAGATATAAATTAACTAGATTAAGATGTTTTTATTTTCATTGTGTTAGTGTTTCAAATCTTGAAATAACTTTGAATTGTAGATTTCGCATAGCTGCAGTCTACTCCAATAATGATAACAAGGTTGGACCCAACTCTGATAAGTTTTGGTTGCGTAAGGATGCGTCGGTAAGGCGACCCATGTTTGCGCCTGTGATTACCAACGCGGTGCCACATAATATCTCCGCGATTCTCTTGAGATGGAAGGTGATGCAAGTGGAGGCTAGTGGATTGGATGGCTTTTTCATATACTACAGGGAGGCTACTAGCGCCGGGGAATATTCTAAAATTACTGTGCTCGGCCAGGATACGGAATTTAGTTACATTGACCATTTGAAAGCTGGCACTGCGTACGATATCAAAATACAGTCTTTTAATCGCGGTGGAGCTTCAAACTTTAGTTCTATTGTTGCTGCGAAAACGACAGGTACTTTAAAGTTTAAAGAACAATCGTTAATAAACATTGTTACAAAAGCTTATTTTAAATATCTGATTTAATTGATTTTTTAGGAACTCCCACGACAGAAAGGCCAGACTATGACGCTCGACACCCAGAAGATGAAATTATTGTTCCGGATGAACCACCTCCAACACATGAATATTTATATTTGGTCATGGGATGCATTTTCGTTGGATTCTGGGTTATCATTTGTTTGGCATGTGCCTTATGTTATCGGTGTAGACAGAAGCGAGGTAAGATTGATTCTCAAATCAATAAATATTTTATTAGCTCTCATCTCCAGTAGAGTATTTTGAGAATATGTAATTAATTGAACTTCTTTTTGTTTAATTTTTAGCTGAAGACGAAGCAAAGTATCCCTGTGACGTTCAAATGGATATGGAAAATAAGAGTATTTCTAACGGTCACACCGGAATGAACGGAATACACAGTCTAAATGGATACATTCCTACCATTACATCTCAGCTCGATGAAAAAGTAATAATTTAGCCATTTAATCGCAATTGACAGTTGTCTAGCAATTTGGTAAAATATCTTATACTGATTACTTTTTTCCAACAGGAAACCTCTTTCGTGGAACGCCACAACAATAATCGCCCCATCTCACCCTCCCTATTGAACACATCTTCATGTGATTTAGGCTCCTTCAAAAACGCTACATTAGACCCCAACACGTGTACAGAAATGAAGACGTTAACAATGACGAAAAAACCGCCCTCCGAGTCCAACTCGCGAAATAATAGTTTAAAGAGGCAGAAGCACTCCCATCACCATGTAAATAACGGAAATGGCAGTTTGAGAAAAGGGCAGTACATGTCCTGCAGTAGTGAGGATCTTGAAGGAGACGATGACAAATCCAAAGATACAAAAATCTTTCCGAAGGAACATTACAAAGCGCGGAAGCATAACAGGAAGAGAAGCAGCATGGCGGATATTTCCTAAAGTGATTTTTTGCTCTTAAGTAGATAACTTCACACTTTTTATTTATCCCGCGCAGCTCGTTTTCTTCGAATGCCTATGTGAAATGTACAAGTTAATCATAGTATTTATTTTGTGTCGTTTGTTGTCCCGTCGTCCCTCAACAGTATGACGTATCCCTTGTGCCTTGTCAACCGAAATGTGATATTACTTTTTACTTGTTTTAAGTTATTACTAAGTTAATGTAAATATTTCTTGTTTTTATGCATTTATATGCAGTTATCCGAGGGTGAGGTTTTGTGGAGAGGGACCTAGTTCTGTTCAAAAGCTTTACCGTAGTTGATAGAATCCGTAGAATAGTCTAAAATTTTGAAATGGAACCTGAAGGCAAGAAATGACAATTCACATTGAATTCTGATTAAATAATGTATCTCAAACCACTCTTGCGATCTAAAAAATATAATCTGGCAATAAGCTCAGAAGAAAAATAGCCATAGTATTTGAGGTAAAATTGGAAAGCTACCGTTTACAAATTAGATGTCAGCTTATATAGAAGATGGTTTGATCTGATAGTTTGCCGAACGTTTTGAAAAATCTTTTGTCCGGGCCGAATAATATTAACTGTGATTCCTATTTTCTCCCTACCTCTTTATTGGAAAATTGAAATACTCCCAATTAACTTGAGCCATAATGTTAAAAACCTCATTAGTATACCTTAATAGATAAATATCGATATCTTTTTTATACGTAGTTTAATTTTATTTGAAACTGACAAAATTGAATCCATCGAAATCTTTTGGATTGATTATTCCTGTGTTATAAGGAAAAAATGCCATTCATTTTGACATAGTATTACGATTGTTCTCATGTTTAAGACTGCAGTATGATTAGAAGCTGTTGTTGTGAAATCTTCGGTTTTTAATGTACTTTTAGTGCATTTTAAAATACAATAAAATAGTGATGTGATCGGTGAAAATAAAAGAAATCAAACTTGAACATTAATAACCTTCTATTTATTTCTAACGAGAATCGAAAATCGAATTAATTCATTGAGCATAACATTGCAAATTAATTATTAACTGAAAGAACAAAACCTTGAAACCCGTTTCCGTTTCATACTTTATTCATTTCATAGAATGTTTTGTTGTGGCAATTTAAAAACCGCAATTAAAAGTACCAAAGTACGTTTTGGAAAGCCAATGAAGTCATCATTTTTGTGCTGCAGGGTACTCCCCATTAAACCAATAGGCCGAATGTATGTACCTGCCTGCAATAAATATGTTTGTAAAGGTGTAGTCCTTTCCCCGGTAAAATTGAAGCTTGAAAAATCTACATCATCTCAAACCCAATCAAGTAGAATTAGTAAATTAAGTAAGGTTAACCTGGACAAACTGCAAGTTGGAAGGTTGGAACAAGTGATATTGAAAAGTAGTGAAGTTTTTTGTCGGTGTAAACAACACACAGATCAACAAAAGAAATACTGTAACAAAATTAAAGTTATCTTAGCTAGTTAGACGTGAGAATTTAATTAAATCTGGAAACTACAGCTGAATTATTTATTATTTCTGTCAGAGATTTTGAGTTAGTGAATAACCCTGTTTAAATAAACTATCATTTATATTAGCAACTTGTAGATTTGAGGCCAGTAAAGCCTGAGCCTGATCTTAACGATTGAATCATTCCATATTTGCAACAGCTGTACTTTAAGTTTAAATGTTCAACTGATAATAATTGCAAGTCAAAATGGTTCGGACTACGCATCTAGTGTTAGTGATATTACTGGCTCAAGTAGTTCTAGGTCAAACAGAATTTCAGACTCAACATCAGCATCAAGGGAATTCTGGGGAGGAGTACGGTTCGCCTTCTAGTACTAGTACCAGTAGTTCTGGAGAAGGAAGAGGAGGAGACTCTCCTAAACTATGGCATACCATCGAGGGGAAAGTAAACTCCCCCGAGAAGAAAGTGACCAATGAATGGTTGACCCAAACACAAGTGATTGTTAATGGTGGTGAGCACGTAGGTCTTTTGAAAGAAGATGGAACTTTCGAAATACATGGGGTGCCTTCTGGATCCTTCGTGGTTGAAGTAGTACATCCCCAATTCACCTATGAGTCTGCCAGGATAGATATTACGAGCAAAGGGAAACTGAGGGCGAGGAAGGTGAACTATATTCAGCCTGCTTTAGTCACACATTTGCCATACCCTCTGCGTCTGAATCCTACAGGAGCTTATCGATATTTCACTCCACGAGAACAAAGTCGCATTACGGATATCCTATTCTCTCCGATGGTCTTGATGATGGTCCTCCCACTGATCTTGATTGTCATCCTGCCCAAGTTAATGTCCGATCCTGAGACAAGACGTGAAATGGAACAAGTTCAACTACCCAAGTATCGAAATGCCTGAAATGTCCGAGATGTTAACATCCTTTTTTGGAGGAGGTAGTAGCAGTGGCTCCGGAGATTCTGAAAGGAAAGTGAAGAAGGTCAAAGCGAAAAAGGATAACTGATAATAAACCCTCCAAAAATAATATTCGCGTTGATCTTCATATTTCATATTCAGTCAGTTTTATCGTAAATAATGTATAACCGTGTAATCCTACCATATTAATTTTATTTCGATCTGCGTAAAATTTATATTGTAGAACATTAATTGAACCTGGTGTTGTATGTCTGGTTTAAATTTTCCATGCGGTGCAAATGCTTTTTGTGAATGAATGATGAGCCAATAAATAACTGAACCGTTGTACATTTCCAAATCACAGAACAAACGTTTTTAGTCCTTCATTTTTGTCTTTTATTAAAAACAAACGTATTAATTTATAACTGTCCCAATAGTTAAAAACAAAAAATAGTACATGAGATTACGATTTTACAACGATTTTAACGTTAACCTATTGTTAGTTTAATGATTGATATGACATTTGACTTATCATTGATTGGTATTTCGCAGTTACACTAAAATCAATTGAAACAAAAGAGTATTCAATGACAATCAGCTAATGAGACTTCATTTTCTTATGAACTTAAGTTAGAGTCATTTCTTCCATAAAATTTCTTTCTCAAAACAATCACAACAAAATCCAACGATTCATCATCTCAATCTGGTAAATAATAAAATAAAACAATGCTACACATTACTACTTACAGTGTTACAGTTACTCACCTAGCGTATCTGTTTGATTTTGCAAGTTCAATATTTACAATAAAATATCTCATAATATTTTTTTTCTTCCATAAAATTTCTTTCTCAAAACAATCACAACAACATCCAACGATCGAACATCTCTATCCGGTAAATAATAAAACAATGCTACACATTACTAACTTACAGTTACTCACCTAGTGTATCTGTTTGATTTTGCAAGTTCAATATTTACAATAAAATATCTCAGAATATTTTCCACAAAGTTAAAATCATCTTGTATTTTTAAAATAGAATATTTTGATTTGATTGAATTTGAATCACAATAATAATATAATCATACATATAATTTCTCATAGGTTTTTACAGCACAGATAAGTTCCTTTTTCTATTGGTTTTTGATTTTGCAAGTTCAATATTTACAATAAAATATCTCATAATATTTTCCACAAAGTTAAAATCATCTTGTATTTTAAAAATAGAATATTTTAATTTGATTGAATTTGAATCACAATAATAATATAATCATATAATTTCTCATAGGTTTTTACAGCACAGATAAGTTCCTTTTTCTATTGGTCTGTCAAGTATTTAAACGGAATTAAAAATAGAATCAGAGTCAATCTTAGTTTTTCTTACAACGTTACAATCTGAGGGCTAATTTTCATTAGCCCAAAACTAAAACTTTTCAGAATAAGTTACATCGTTAAAAACATGTATAGGTTTGGTTAGAATTATTCGCTAAAAATATCTGATGCGCACTTTTAAAGTTGTTTCACGATTGTTCCGTTACGTTTACGGTAAAATAAAAGTTAGTTTAAAAAGCATTCAGAATTTGAATTGCGACTGATTTGTCAAAAAAAATGATTAGAATTACTTTAAATAAGTTAAAATTAAAACGATTGAATCCAAGAAAAGAAAAATCAGTCGATGAGTGAGTAGTGTTGGGCGACTTTAGATAAGACGTGACCTAGCTAAGTATTCTGCGAGAGTATGAAGTACAAATGCGTATTGAGACGGAGTTGAAACTAAGGCCATTCGTTGGTTCCTCAGTTCTTTAAGAAGTGTGTCACATCGAAGTTTCTGCCAGAAAGGAAGATTAAATAAATAATTATCATTTTGTGACGACAAGAAAAATTTTATTTCATTGCTAGTTAGGGAGTGGTGAATAGTTTAGAGCGCCAACTTACATGACCTGAATCTGCAGCATGTAAGAGTAGGTCGGACAGAATAAGTACTCCACTTCGACCAGCTCCCGTTCCACAGAGAACGAGTAAGGGTGAATTGTCATTCAATTTCCTCTGAATAGAATTAACCTCTTCGAGAAAACCTACAAGTTTTGAATGATAAAAATTATTCAATAACTTAGATTAAAATTACTACTCTACAATTGAATTCTACATTTCTTAGAATTATATAATTTACAAAGGAAATGTTCGGTATGTATTGGAACATCATCTTTCCACTCGTCTTCATACGGCAAGATCCAAACCTTCCTTTGTTTCTTTTTCGGTAGAAAAACCAAATTGAATTCTCGCGCTATGCTGGCACTTCCCCTTCTCTCTGTTTTGCTTTCAACAACTTGGAACTAAAATTAAAATTTCTTCCATTGAAATACGTATTTACTAGCGGAAGAACTAAATCTAAAAGAATTTCTTTTCCATACGTCATTTAAAGGAATGGAAGATCCATTTTCAGGATAGAACAGCGCACTAGAATCTCTCTCGAGAACAGCAATAATCTTGATATTAGCTTCCCATATCAGTTGCCAAATGGCTGGGGCATTCCCATTTAGTGGTATCTGTCCCACTAAATATTTCCAATCACGCCCACTAATGGGTGCCTGCAAGCGTATAAAACATTCAGTTATCATTTTGTTTTGAAGAATTTTTAATTTTTAGTGAATCTTTATGTGTTGTACCAGAAGCGGTGAAGCATTTACATAACCTAATGGATTCTGCCGGGTTGGATGTAGACGAATTGCATTATCTTCATAAGGTAGAATCTCCGGACATCTGTGATAACAAAAAATTAATACATTTAATTAAAATGCACAGCTGTAGAAACACTCTTAGGGGTTGACTTTGAATTTTAATTTACCTGTTCCTCTTTGCATTCTCTCTCCTCAGCGCAGTGGCAAAGTTGGCATTATTCTTCACTTTCGGAATTGCTTGAAACTCGCGTAGGATATTTGGATCAATGGGCTTGCCAAATAGATGTCCAGGCTAAAGATATCGATATCACTAGTTAAGTAAAAATTAACGATATATCTTATGTACTGAACAATCTAATGTACCTTGTTTTCTGCAGTATGCTTCGCAGAACCAATTTTACCCCTCACTCCATTTCCCTCTTTGAGCAAGCCATTGGTTTTAGGGACGGGCGGAGTGTTCAAAGGCTTCGTATTAGCTGCTGCTCCAGCACCCCCAGAACCCAAATTTTTCTCCGAACCTGTCGAACACTTATCCTTCCCATTTGGCACATTATGTACTTCAGCACTAACGATTGAGACTGCTGAAGCAGATCTATTTCCAGCAGGCTGGTGATGCAAACTATCCGCTGGGGGAACTCGAGACACAGAAGTTCCCATTTTGATCGAATGTCCAGGCTCTTTACTTACTGACGGACTGTTCGGCGTAGATGTAGGCTCAGGCTTATCCACATTCTGTAAACCAGAAACATTACCTCCTGGGTAAGGCGGTGGTGGCTTAAATACATACAGATTCTCCTCCGGTGGCGAGACACTAGGCACTACAGCGGATTCTGACACGGACGAACTACAAAAACAATTAATATTTTTTATATTGCGTAAAACTTTTAGCCAAGAATAATTATCTCATCGCACTAGCAAAACAGAAGGTTTTTATTATTTTGCCCATCAAACTTTCACTTTCTTTTGACCTACTTTGAAATCTGAGAATCACGCAACTCCAACGAATGAATTTGTGAGACTATTTCATTTTGGTAGATTGGCTCTTCTTGCTAAAATAAAAAGAGATTTACACCTTTTACGATTCCATCACTTTTTGTAAAAAGATAAGATACATCTTTCTTCAGTTTGGCTTACATCAACAGAGACTTTTCTCTGGTTTTCATATAACGCTTCAGACCCCGTATCAACCTGACCTCCCCCAGCACCACCACCACCGTACTTTATTTGCACAGCAGTATTATAATCGGGCGCTTGTCTATAAGCCGGAAGTAAAGCTTTTAACTGCTCATGTTCAGCATTACTACTGTTGTTCGTAGTCCCCGTGAGATGTACTGGAACAGAGCCAATGCTAGCTAAGCTCCCTGTCACGCTCACGTTTGGAATGGAATGTAGAGTATTTAACAACGGAGTATCCACCCTATTCGCCGCACCACCAACTCCAAGAATGCTTTGTAGGGCACTAGCACTAGAACCACTCAGGCCTGAATTATTTTGCAAATCTTGTAAACTCGGGTTCACAGAGTGATTCCCACTGATTTGAAGTACGGTCTGCGCTGCCTGTTGCTGTTGATGATGTAATTGCTGCTGGAGCAATTGTAAACTGAGACCTGAAGATGCACTCAAATTTCCTCCGTTTAATAACGTCGAGCTCACTCCATTATTCAAGGAATACTGGCTACCAGCTACACTACGAGCCAAACTCGCAGGTGCAATTAAATCCGGTGTGGCTCTCAAACCAACAACAACATTTGGTGGGGTTGTCGTTGCTGACTGCGCACTTTCCTACAAGAAGAAGAACCAAAGAGAAAAAAAATTGTCGATGAAGTTCGCTCTTGAAATGCGTTCTTTTACGCTGCTATTTACGAATTACGAAGGTACAAAGCAATCATTTTTGGTTTATAATAACACGTAAGTGAAAAGGAAATTTGAGAGGGGTTCTAGAAAAAAATGGGGTTTATAGCTCCAGACAGTTTAACGATTCAACACAAAAAAAATCATTAAGATAGAACAATACTCATATAAATATGCTCGGGGATGTTATGTGTTCACCAAACTATAAAATTCCTTTTAATATGCACATTAACCAAAAACCTAGCCAATAATGCTGCACATGATGTACTAAATCATATTGCACGCATGAAAAACGAAAATCATTCATTTCATACCAGGCTATCTTGATGAGTTAATGTGTATGAGCCATTAGACGAAGTAGCTCTCATATTCTCTGAGCATGACTCCATGTGCTCCTTGAAAAACTTTTCCTGAAGAACACACATCTTCCTTACGTACTTTGCAACTTCAGTATCAGCAAACTGAAACTGGATAGGTCGTTGCGATTGTGACGTCTCGATTACAAACAAACGCTTATGGCCCACTATTGATTTTATGTCGGTCCACCTGCATCAAAACAAACCAGAGAAAGGAATAACGAGTTAAACCATGAACACAATATAATTTTTTTTCAAAATGAGCCAACATGTTGTTTTTTCAGAAAAAGATTTCTTTTTTAAATTTTAAAGCAGAAATAATGTAATAAGAAGATACTTGGCCTTATCTTATAAAGAGAAAAAAATGTGAAAACACTTCACCTAACTTTGATTTGGTCTTGCCAAAAATTTATTATGAATTTTTACCTAAATGCAGCGATGTGAGTCCAATCTCTACGTCTTATCACTAAGCCATTAGCAGATACACAAATTAGCACATCATTCCCACTATCGTCTTTGGTAGGATAGGTTTCTTGTCCATAGCCATCAAGTTGTTGAGCCACCATAATATAATAAATCTCAGAAAGTGGAGGGGGGAAGGAAATCAAGCTACCATATTGTCGCGCAACTGCTTCGTAAAGAAGATCCACGTTGATATCTGGAAATTTTTGCCCTGATGTGAGATCCTTCAAAAGAGATAGAGTAATTTTAAAATTTTATTAGCCAAGTCATCGTAATGTGATCACCGATCTTCATCATCATTTCAAAATGTAGGGATTTAAAAATTGTCGGAACATTTTCAAAGGCCTACAATATGTAATTATGATTTATGTACCTTTGGTAAAATGGCGAAATCGCGTAAGTATTCGACAGTGTGTCGTTCCGGATCGTAATCACCAAACTCTGCTTGTAAACTATAGGCTGCGAGAGAGATCGCTTGTTCGATATTGCAGTTTAGCTTGCCATCAATGATATCACTCTTAAGTTGCAGAAAATAATGATACCTGCGGGATGCATCAAGAGAAAGAATACTAATAATAATAATATTCATTCATTGACTTTTTAAAGGTACTTTTATATTAAAATACTATAATTTAAGTAAGCTGAAAGTATTTAAGCTTCATGCGATTCATTGTACCTTGTCATTTCATCTTTGAGAACGGTTACATCCGAAACGTAAAATATCACTCCTAGACTGAGCTGAGAATCTTGAGCATTCTTTTCCAACTGCTTTTTCAACGCCTTGTCTAACTCTACCCAACGCTGTCTTGGAGGTACGCCACGACTGATGTACCGCAGTCCAAAAAATTCTGGCTGCATGATTTACAATATAACGTCTTAAAAGTGTTTTTTTTCTTGAATAAAAAGTGACAAAGTCAACTAAAATTACATTAACTTATTTTTGGAATTTAATCTTACCTGGTGTAGCCCTAACCGTTGGGATATATTAAGTAGGCAATCTTTCCCGGTGCTGTCAGCGTCCAGTGTGCATTCCATAATCCCATTGTCCAGTAGCTCCACCGAGATGACAAACGTAGATTTTGAGACAACATTGTACTGTTTGCTAGTTCTTTTTAATATCTTCAAAGGCATTTAATAATCTATGGTAGACGTAAGTAGAGCATGTAATTCAAATGAAGTTCTGAGTCCAAGTGTATATCCGCCGAAGGTGGTGGTGTTTTCCTTAGCCAATTAAATGTTTGTTGCAGTTGCCGCACTAGTGCAGAGAATTTCAGCCACCCTCATCTATGTAAACAGTCAATTTACAACAAAGTTGAGTAAAGTAAAAGTTCACACAAGACACAAATTAGATATATCATACACCCCACCGACCAACACCCCATCATTAAATCAAACGTGCATAAATAATTTTACACAGGATGAGAAAAGAAAACTGAATGGGTTATTTAGACTTTATACCTAATACTCATACTTTAATTGCGTACATACAAACGGAGATTAGGCATGGCTGGTAATATAAAGTTCATGTGTGATGAATTACTTCATAACAATAAACAATTGATCGATTGTGCAAACAAAACATTCTAGAAAACTATGAAAAATCCTACCTAAATGGCTAAACCATGAACATAATAGTTTATAATGAAATCTACGGCGCATCTAAATGAGTTTTAATAGCGTACTTGTTGCGATAAACTGTTGCATCTGTGTGCATCTACGTCTGCGTCATGTTTGATGTTTTCAACAGAATGATTAAACATTTTGCGTATGTTCTTAAGATAAAATGTACGACAAAATGAATGACATTCCTAAGTATCCAACTAAATACTAGCAAATACTGTACTTGTACTTTAATTTCTCTTATTTAAATGTGCGTTTTCAATTTAATCGCAAGATAAAGAAATTATTTTTAAGAAAAGCACGTCTCAAATTACCCCCTTTCACATTTTAGAATACCAAACCACGTTAAGTACTCCTAATTAATTTAATTTTAGATTGGTGCTATTAGGTCCCAACCTTTCGAAACAGAAAGGCTAAGTCAAGTCTAGCAGCATAACGATTAAACGACAGTTAGTCTAGTTATAGTCACAGAATCGCACGCAAGACGGAGAAAGATAACATTGATCATTATTGTTACTGGGCAAAAAATTCCTCGCCGGATCAGACCCTAGATAATGTTCTATTAATTTCTAATCATTTTTTTTATAACAGGAAACAACACGATTTAACCATTGTATAATACCTTAATCATCATTCGTACATTTTGGTTCAGTCTATGAGTCTATCCTAGAACCATCTTCAAGAACAGTAACAGACGCGTATTAGGTTTTACCCAGCAGCAGATTATATGCACTCATTTGCATAAAATTAAACCTCGTCACTTGCACTTAGGTCGTTCGATCACTTTAAATTTAAACTGACCTTAAGGTTCTTGAACAATTAAACTTTTGGTAACCACTTCTTTTGAAACAATGCTCTAATAATGTAGCCCTTTTCAAAATTTGCTTAAAACTGAAGAGACCGCTTCTGCGGGATCAGAGCTAATTCTAAAAGGTTACGGTGTCTTGCCACAAAAGTTTAAAATTACAAGACAATGCTTTCAAAAGCGTAAGCAAAAATTACGATCATTTATCGGTAAATAAATCCTTCGTCAGGCTCAACTATCATATTAAACTATCAACTACAGCTACTTGTACGGATACAGTAGATGAACATTACATCTATGTTATACATATTGTTCAAATCATCAGCAATCTTACCAGCCAGTCTGACTTTAAACAAGGTTAACGTAACATGAAATGTAAACTAAAATACAAAAACTTCAAATCATTTAAATCTCTGACGGAATCTTACGATTCTGCAAATCCCATATTTTGTAATCAATTTTTCACTAATTTAGTTTAATATCTAAAATACCACGTTTTCTTCTTTTTTAATTTATTTTGCTGCATTCTAAGAATATAATGCGAATGAGATGACTTTTTAAATTTGTGGACTACCACCAAAGTACTACCACCAGAATTTTCATTATTCATAATATTTATTTGTGGTGCTTGCTTTGAGATGCTATAATTTAAGCACGAATTTGTCTTTGTAAAATTAGTCTTTTTTATTTTCTCAGG
>JAANSQ010001886.1:0-13504 GCA_036850885.1 Lepidocyrtinus dapeste | reverse complement strand
CTTGACTGAATTGACTTCCTGCAAATCTTCGAGACTTTTGAAATTCTTAATGTCCTTAGTTTTATCCAGATTTTCATTTAGCACGTCACTTGGTGTAATTTTAAGCTCTGGAAAAACTATATTCTCGCTTGACCCCATGGGAAAAGAATTATCAGTTAGCGTTTTTTGGGAGGGTATGGTTTGGAGGTAGTCAAAATGAAAACGAAAGTAATTTGCTGCCGCTTCCAATTCAAATCTGGTTCCTGGTTCATTCCGCCGAGACATGAATTGTTGGAAGATGTACTTGAAGCTCTTCAGATAAGAGTATGTATTGCGGTTGTTAGTTTGAATAAGCTGTTTTATCTTGTAATATTTCTTGTGTCTTTGTCTCTCGATAAATTTGTTGAACCATGGTTTGCACCATAGTCGTCTCAGCGGTAGAATAAGTTTTCCTAATATGCTATGTCCTATTTTTTTGTAACCTCCTTCTCGATTACGTTTTTCATGGAGATCTGCGTGACGCGTAGTTTGTAGTAGGAAATGAGCTCTTTCCCTCCTAAGCCAAAGCCGGATAATTTTATGTTTCCAGAATTCTGGCAGCCCGTTTAACCTCTCATTCCATTTCCGAGATATCATGTGGTTAACGGTAGACCTCCGGATTTTGTAGTGATGCCGTGTTGAGAAAGTTAAAGCCTGAGATATTGCTTGGAATAAGCAAGAACCTTTACCCGAATTAGGAATGATTTCGAAAATGCCAATGTTTTGAAGCCATAGCCGTCTTGTTAGTTTAGATGACATTTTGAAGAGACACTGCTGTTATTATGATAATAAAAAATATGACAATATTTTATGATAATTCGTCGTGTTTACTGAAGTTTATTATAAGTTACAGCCTAAAGACAGATTAAAGAGTTTTCCATGCCATTCTATTTGCTGGGCATGTTCGTAAAAACATTTGGTCATTGCTTCGGATCCATTTGTTGGCGACTGCAGAAAATGATTTTGAATATATTCATTTATTTTAAAACATTATCACTTCAAACTATAAAAAGTAATGGATTTGTTTAGCTTACTCCATTTTGTACCATAGAGTACAGGACAACCTCCATGGATCATTTGGTAATTGATTGATCCATCAGAGTTTAAATTATGCCAAATTACGGCAGATCCTTTCACTGGACATACTAGAGTTTTTAGGACAGAAAATCCCGTGCAACCTCCTTTCTCCACATCTGAGAGCTGTGTAAACGGGAAGTATTGCATTGCGATGTTTAAAAAAATATTGACAATGTTTCCTACAAAAAAACTTACATAAACCATGAAAGTCATTATACGATCCCCACGTTCGATTTCGGTTTGTGGAAAATTGGGATTGTTAATAATCTGCCAAAAATTTGATAAATTATTATGAGGAAGTTACAAAAGCTATACGGTCATAATTTTTGAATCGTACATGATGTTCAAATAAAGCATCACTGTGAGGTGTGTAATGACCGCCTGCACTAGACAAAACACAAAAATATATTACTAATCTATTAAGGTAAATGCGGAAAATAATCTACTTTTTAGCTTACTTATACGCTGCAATTTGCACAATCTCAGAGGAATAATAGCCCATTAGGTTGAGTCCGGTTATAAGAGAGATTCGTTTATTGAAATACTTAAAGTTTTCATGTTCTCCATCCTCGATCCAAGCATTAGCAGAAGTTCTGAAACGACTTGTTTGTCCGATCTCGTCCCCCGAAACTGATGTAGTCCGTGATTGTCTTAATTCGCCCGAAACCTCGTTTTGAAACATCTCAATTTCTCTTTGACTCAGTACATCATATATTTGGACTATATGGGGATTTTCACTATGTGTTTCCACCTTCAACGGTCCCAACACGTAAGATAATTGTGCTCCGGGCGAGTAAAAGCATTTCAATGAGGATGTTTGCAACGTATCCTGTAAGTTTTTTGTAACGAACATGTTCAATCTAATGAAACGCATCACGTACATGATGTAAATGAAAAACAACAAAAGTGTGTAGTCCAGCTCACCCGGAGTAATTCTCCTCTACAAAGCTTTTCATATAAGATGGGGCTAAGTGCGAAATTTATATCACGGGCGTTTGCAGCTTCGTTTTTCATCATTAACTCCAGTTCCTCTATCTGCCCAAAATCTGAAGGCTTTCTATTATGAAAATTTTCCGATGTCACATTTATTAAAGGACGGTAAAAAATGAAAGGGCTAGAGTCTGGTGGGATCACACTTAAATCTTCCCGATCAAAGTTATTTCCAAGGACTAATTGATCATGCTGTCAAAAGAGTATATAATGTGATTAGTAGGGGAAATCGGTTTTTCTTGTTTCATTATTAAATTGAAAAGCGTGATCATTTTAGACTATAACAGAAAAAAAAACCTCCTCCAAAATCTCCTGTAGCTTGTGAAGTGTGTCCACCATGTCCAACTTTGTACATTCTTTGGGCTTCCAGCAAGTTTGGCATTGACATCTGATGAGAATCTCATCATACAGATCTACTGCGTGTGTATACATCCTCATGGCTCCAGCGTACTCAGCAATTTCCATTAGTTGTTGTAGAGTTAACCCAGCATCCGTCTTGAGATCCGAAAGTTGACCTTCTATCAACTTTAATTATCAAAATCAAAATATTGTTCAAATACGTGATTTGTGGATTTAATGGAGTTTTGAAATTATTTAAAGTTAACGTA
The DNA here is from genome assembly GCA_036850885.1 of Lepidocyrtinus dapeste. NCBI lineage: Eukaryota > Metazoa > Arthropoda > Collembola > Entomobryomorpha > Entomobryidae > Lepidocyrtinus > Lepidocyrtinus dapeste. The sequence continues at coordinate 10,811 of JAANSQ010001886.1, read as the reverse complement.
CGTCAGAAGCACTCAATTCGAAGATTTTACGTAGTCTTAATATATTCAACATGGAAGCTTCTAAATCTGACAGTTTTGGAAATTTGATTCGCTTCTGGGACTTATAAAAGGCTTCCAGGAAGTCTAATCCATTAATTAAAATGATTTTAGATTAGAGTTGCTCAAGGTGGAATCCAAGATAAGAAAATATTGATAGAGTACCTCTCTGTTCAGTTACATCAGGTATTCTTGATATGAACTTGACATATCTTCGTATAATCCTAAATGACTTAATTGGATGTTTTACTATGTCTTCAGCTAAGCCATTTGTGTTAATAAAATTATGATCTAAGAGTCGCGCAAATTGCTTAAGAGACATTCCAGTACATTCCATAGGACGTACGTAGCTTTCCTCAAGCTCCTCCTTGTAGCTGTCAGAAGAAGACATAAATATGTCATGACACATTTTAGCTTTTCATTAAAAATAGGTAGAAGTAGTCTACTGATGTTTACTAATGAAAGTAAGTAATATTTATTTTAGACTTACATTCCTAAAATACTTTCTTTGTCAATATCTCCTTCACCGAGAGAAATTAAAAGGGCTGGGAGCAAGGTAAGTTCCTCCAATATGAGCAATTTCAGGTGATAAACGGAAGCTCCATAATCCGGATCTGAATCTTTGTACGGCTGAAAAGCAGCTTGTTCGGAATTAAAGGAAATTAAAAGGAGAATTATAATCAAGAAAACAAATTCCATTTTGTGAAAAACTGTCTACTAGAAAGCTACCCACTGTGCTCACATGAAATTTATTATACTAATGACATATTAATTTTTTATCTCAGTCATGCTTTCAAGCATATCTAATGTGTTCATTTCCATTTTGCATACAACATTTTAGCAGAATTTNAGTCATGCTTTCAAGCATATCTAATGTGTTCATTTCCATTTTGCATACAACATTTTAGCAGAATTTACAGGTGTCTATTTTATCCTTTTTAATTTGAAGTTATCATGATCAATATCATGAATAAACCTATGGACCAAGAAAGTGCTCTTATTTGCTATTTTCCCCGTTTTTCGCTTCGATACGTAGTACATTCATCAGGCGAACATCCCAAAAATATTTACTTTGTTTCATGCGTGGTTGGCGGATGTTTGAGCGAGTTCTGTGTTTGTCATGTAAATATTCAATGTAGAGGACCAGATCTAAATAGGAAGCGAGGGGGAAGTTGGAAAGCTTATCTCGTTGAATTTTTCCAATGTCTGTTTGATTTCTCTTTAGATGCATTTTATGTTTCATATTTTACTGTTTGAGTATAATCGTTCTGCGAAGAATCTTTTGTGCCGAATGTGTAATATCATCTGCAAAATGAAATCATCTTTTTGTGAACTAAATTTTTATCTGTTCATTTCATGACAATAACCCGCAAATGGCAAAAACTTGTTTTTTAAATTCTATACATGTACAAATTGCATTTCATTTAATTTGATTAATCCTGCATGGAACATGAAAGGACGCCGCTGCTTACACACACAAAGTAGATTGAAAAATGCACTTCACTTTAATATTAATTAGTAAATATGTATTTACCTGGCTGACATTAGAATGCATATCCAAAATAAAATCTTTCCTACGTTATTTATCTGTTAACCTTAATTTTATAACACTTTGTTCCGGGCTTCTTTTCATAGTCTGTTATTTACGAAGAATGCCGTGTCATCTATACTAGATAAGAGTTTTTGTTCTCTTGTTTTCATACTCTCAAGCTGCAGGGAAATAGGTACAATAAAGTATTAAGCAAGTACCAAGAAATACCGTAATTGTCAACAAAATTCGTACTAGCGACTGATGAAGTATATGCGAAAGTGTCTCTACTGATCTATTCTATATATATTCTGTAGAGCAATAGTAATCCATCCAAGTTGTGTGCCTTATGATGATGACTTCTTACAAGTTATGCATGCATGTTCATTCGGTTTTCTTTCTGGTCTTTGGCTAATAGGTAATTTTCTATCATTACCATTGTTTGCAATAACCAGTGCATTTCTCCTATCTGCAGCAAGTCATGACTCATGACGAGGGGTTTAGAAAAAATTTCTGTAGATTTGATGTTTCCTTGCAATCGCGTTGTGTTTATACAGTTTGCAGTTTTTAAGTCGGGCATCACAGCATTACTTCATTTGTGCCATTACTTACGCCTTCATTGAATCTGACATGATGCATAACATATCCCACGCTCGGATTTCTGAAAGCCAACTAAAAGCTTCTTTACTCTTTGGAGGGCAATGGGTCTATTCAATTCCTTTTAATATGCACTCATACATAGCGTTCATCTCTTTAAGGGTAATTTAAAAAATAATGAGTAGTTCTCGTCGGTTCATTCGCAAAGTGTTTTTTTTCGCTTGTCTGTTGTCTGTTTATACGTGTTGTATGAGTACCGTGTATCCCACCACTATTTTTTAAAATTTGCAGTGATGATGATGACCATGACTTTCCCATTGATGATGATGACGGGTAAAACGACCATAGCTCAGTTTTTTTTTTTTTGAAAAATGTGTAGGTTCAGGATCTTCAAGTTAAACTTGCAAAATTCTCACTACGTATTTTGAAACGAGCCTGTTGGCTCAGTAGCAAGTTACTCAAGCCAGTGAAGAGGAGACGCAAGTTCGATTCTTGCCTCGGCGAAACTATACCTAAATATTAAGTTGTTTAAGTCTTTAAGTGCTAGAGAAGTCGACCAGATTCTTGTGTTATTTACCTTAATCAACTAAAAATACAATAAATATAAATACTACATAGTTAAGCCAGTAGCTCAGTGGCCGAGCGCCTCTCTGCAATTTAAAAGAGTGGCTTGCTACAAATTTTTTGATTGTTTCTGTTACTTGTCACTTTGCGTCTTCCTTATCACGCTATGAAAACACGTCTTTGTTCTTACCATTGTTTACTATGGCAATTGTTGATTTAAAACGTAAACAAGAGACTACCTCCATCAAGGTTTCTCATTGATTTCTACTTACAAGATGACATGATTAAATGATGACTGATCACAAGAATGATCTGAAAGAAAGGGAAAAGTGTTTATATAGTTTCAGATTTTTTTTATTGTTTCGGATTTTTTAAAAGTTGCAAACATTCACTTCAAAATGTTACATTCACTAGTCTCTTTAAAAGGTCTTCACCGTTTTTACTTTACTTGCGGATTGAATGTTATTTTCTTCATCCCTTTGATGTGCACAACTACAAATGTACGAATTAACTACAAGCATTTGTTTACAATGATCTGTAATTGCCAACAACCTACTGCATTTACATGCTTGATGCCTTTCAAATTTTTAAATGCAATCGTATTCCCGCCGTTTCTTTCTTACTCTACAGAGAACTAAAAATTAAGTAGAGATCGATATACATGGCTTTTTACAAAAAAGTAAAAGAGTGAAAAATAGTATTGTACAGTACGAACAGAAAATATTGTAGTTATAATTATTGTCTACATTTAATTATCGGTCTCTTTTTCTACTGTGATAGTGATAATCAACCATAAAACATTTTGAACTAAATCTGAATCGTTATTAGTCTCTTATTGCCCTCAAGGATAATTTGGTTGGAATTAGAGATTGATTGAATCAAAGACTGCCTACTGGGTACTATGTATTTTAACTTACAATTAGCTTTAACTATATAGTACTGTGTATTTACAAATATTAAAGTCATTAAAACATTGATTAAAACAATACTTCTCCAAAATCAATCAATTAAACTAATTGTCTAACAAAACTGACAATGCAACTACAGTCAACGATAGACTTTAACCAATTTTTCAGTCGTAGATTTGCATGACCATATCTTTAGAGTTGACAATGCAACTACAGTCAACGATAGACTTTAACCAATTTTTCAGTCGTAGATTTGAATGACCGTATCTATAGGGTTTCAGGATTCATTTGAATATTTACAAAACATTTAGGTTGGTACAGTACTTTCGAGTATTTTTGCTGGAAAGTACCTTAACCTTAATTACTTATACGTGACACAACCCTTTCGTTACGAGAACATCGTCAATTGCTAGATAAACATTGTCAGAAGAGGTATTCACTGGCGCTTCAAAGGTTAGAAGGAACATGGAATGCAAACCGGAAAATTGTATTTTCGCCGTAAGCCAGTCCAATGCATCCGAAGATTTGTCGCTGATTTCTACAGTTTTCTTTTGCTGTTTTACGGAGCTCACTGAGACGCTAAATTTACTACGAGTAGATCCTCTTGGACGGCCGCCATCCGCGCCGAACATGAAGTTAACGAAGCGGAAGTATAGGCAAACATTTCCATCCCTGCTGCTATCCATGATTGACCTTATTTCAAGTCTAGAAGCTTGGCGTGGGCCAATAACCTACATCACAATTAAGAAAAGGTTACATTGTTGAAAAACTATCATTAAAAATTAGTTATGGAGATTTTTGTCAGGTTAGTAGGATTGATTTTCATTACCGCTGCAAAACCCCTAAGGAATCCTCCAGGAGTGTTGAAGGTGGTGTAATTCCAAGCTACATCTCCAATAGAGCGAACGGGGCATTTTGCGTAGTCAAAGTCACAGAATAATACTGCGTAACGAAATAATCATAAAGTTGGGTTAGGTTAAATAATGATGATTTGAATGATCGATTATATTTGTTTTCTTTACCTATGGAGTTTGTGTCCTGAATTGTGTATGCTGGACTATTAGACGTACGAAGCACTTCGGTTTCAGCCTTGGGCAAACCTAAAACTGATGAAGAACCTGAGTATTTAGTATTTTGGGTGGAGGATGAAAACCTCGATGGCTTTGAGGAGAAACGGTTAGATGAGGATGAAAAGCTATTCGTTTGAGTTTGTGGAACGTTGATGGTATCGCTACCAAATGGGGTAATGCGATTGTCATTGATTTGATTTTGTGTAGACTTGTCATTACTTTGACTAAGGGCATTATTTCCGAAGGAGTTTTGGGAGTTGACACGGCGATTAGGTGACACATAATTGTTGGGGATTCTTGGGCTGAAAGTGAATGGTTTCCTAGGAGAAGTTGTTGTTGATGGTGGTGGTCTCCTCGTAGTTGTGGTCCTTGTAGTAGTCGTCGTCGATGGAGGTTTAGTTCCTCGAATTTGGAATGAAAATCCGTTGTTTGTTTTCCTATTGGAGTTGAGTCTGTTACTGGATGATGATGAAGGGAAAGTTCTGATGCTGATTTCTTCTTCTTCATTTTCAATTTGCTGGGGTGGTTGTCTGTGATATGATGTCCCAGAGTGAAACCTGTTGGAATTCCCAGAGTTGAAGTTGTTCCCCTGTTGATACTTTGTATTCTGCCTATGGGGTTGGAAGTAATCGATTTCATTTGAGATTTCGTTATTAAAGAAGATTTGAGGTGCGGCAGTGGTCGTCGTAGTTGTAGTACGTCTTGTTGTGGCAATGGTGGTTCTGCGGGTGGTTGGCTCGGGCAAGTGGTGAGACACTTGTGGGAAATAACTTCCACCGGAGGAACCTGAAAGATTAATATCTCAAATTAATTTTGGATAGAGGATAGAATAAACGCTAAAGTTACCCTTGTATTAATTTTAGTTATAATTAGACCATTTGATTATTTTTACACGATAATTTACAGTTTTTTGACGCGTTCATTTTTACAACAATACACACATTTTTAGGAACAGGTTGGATTATTTGCCAATATTTACGCCAAGGATATGGTACAATTTTCATTGAACTTTACAAATATTTATAAACACTCTGTACAGCATAACTTTAAATCTATTACCAAATTACCTTTACTGGTTATTTCGATTGCCTATGAATTTTTCGCTGAGGCTGAGATTATCGTTCTCAATAAGTTTGAGCTAAGTTGCATATTACCCCTGAAATATTTACATGTTTTATATGTACAAACTCCTCCGTAATCGGTGACTTAATTAAAGCATTTTCCCCCTAAAAATTTAAAAAACACTTTGTACACATTAGTAAATTTTTGAAAAGCATTCTTCATGCATTAGTTCATCAAACCCATACCGTTAAAATAAAACGCTAGATTAATATAAGCGACAGTAGAAAAAGCCAAGAAACTCATGTGGAGGAATGTAAAAATTACCGTAGAAGAATTACCGGCATTCCTATTTTTGGAAAACGGGGATAATGATGACATGAAATGCAACCACCGCGCAGCTTCGCGTTGGTCAATATAAGCTTACGTGATAGAAATTAAGAGTAAAATGCAAGAAAATATCATAAAACATTTATCGGCAGTGTAGGAAAGAGGTCAATGTTACATTAAATAATAAATCCTGTTAAAGTCTATCTTCTAAGGATGGTTAATTTCTTCAAGCTGAAAAAAGCTAAAAACAAGAAAAGAAATAAGCAATAAACTACAAGATACAATATGTCCACATAAATAATAAAAATAAATAGATATGAATTGATAAATACGAAAGCATGAATTAAGAAGAAGGTAAAAAGTCTCTGTTTTCAAGATCAGTTCCCAGCCATCATGTTCTTCGAATCAGTGAAGCTGGTGATGATAAATAAATTGATTTCCGAGCGTGCTACTATGATGAATCAAATGTCCCGTCATGGTCACAAAATTAGGACTTTGGATGTTTTGGGGATGATGCACGACCTGCGTTGTGGGGACAGGGACGTGATGCAGACTGAAAGTCTGATGGGAAACCTGCTGGAAAGGAATGTGATGCACCTGAGGGACGGTACTAATTACGTGAGGCGTTTGTTGCACAGGTAAAATATGTTGTTGTGGTTCATCAACTTCGTTATGGTGAACGATGTGGTGGTGATACTGCGCTTGCGGCTTGACAATAGTCGGATGATGAAGAATCGTTGTGGTCGGATGATGTAGCTGAACTTGATGGGAGACATGATGAACAAGTTGGGTTTTCTGAATTATGTCTTGTTCGGGCTGTTGGTGGTGCAACGGGTGTGCAATCACTTGGAAAGGTTGATAAGGGATCAATGCAGTTTTTGCAATGTGATGCCTTGTCGTATGATGCACGGCTACTGGAGATGATGAAACTGCTGCTAAAAAGAGAAAAGGTCATTTCAACACGATACCAGAAGACTACCGAAGGTTAATATCTGAGGCACGACAAACAGACAGGAGAAGACAAGAGTAGCACAGAATTCAGAAAAGGTTAAGTGTTCTCTGCAAAATAAAAGCTTTCAGAAAGAGTCATTCAGTGTAGAGCAATAAATTTTAAGATCCGCGAACAACAGCCCAGACCAACTATAATAAATAATGTAGAAACCCTTTATTGAAGGAGGGACGCGAGCTGTAACGAGTGAGGGGGAGAAACGTAATTAAAATAAATAAATTGTTCCTCTCTCGTGCTTTATGAATTCAGTTATAAAGATCATGCGCGAATCATTAAAAGCTGTGTAGACAGGTGCTCGTGTCTCCGTCAGTCTACTCACATTTTCATATTCATACTAGTTTGTCACGAATATCACGCAAACCAGACAATACGTAAAAGAGTAAAATTCTAGGTATTTTTTAAGAGCATCGAAGCATCTTCCTTCCATAGAATTCATAAAAAAGTGTAGCATATCCCCAAAAAGGTACATTAATACTGTTACCGCGCATATAGATTTTTTTTTCAATAATTGAATTTTCCCAAATGAATTCAAAGTTATGAAAACGTTTACAATGAAAATTTTGCCTGTGAAATATAAAATGACCTTTGCTATTTACTTACCTCCATATAGCTTGAGTGGCGAGAAAAATATTATCTGTGGTCCTGACTGTCAACACCATGATTATTCATAAGAGTATATGTGTTACCTCCATTCTTTTCACTGTTACTTTAATCTAAATCCTAAATTATGCTAAATTGTTTAGGGAGTGCTACTAATTACGTTACTCTCTACAGATTTATGCACTGGTTAACTACCAAACTAAATCATATTTTAGTATACTACGCACAAAAATGTCTTATTTCCTTTTGTCACGAAATATTTAAAAAAAAAAACTGCTTTGTTTTCTGGCTAGACGTTTGTGCCCAGGCATTTCTTAGGAATTTTTTCCATTCTGTTAAATTCTGACCTACGACCATATGGTACTTAAAAATGTATTTTTCCTTTAGCCTTGAGCATTAATTACCGTTGTAATGACAGTAGGAAAGTGCCTATTCATTACAGAAAATAGTTCAATTTTAAGGACAATCTGCAACAGCAGGTTTTTTTCATGTAGACATTGTTTAAAATTCAATGATCTTTTCATGCATTTCATGAGAAGATTAAATTGAATCTTTGTGCTTAAGTGGGCATTTTGTTAGTGTAAATGATGATCCTAACTAATTTTCTTGACTACCTCAGGATTCATCCATTATTTCAGTAATATTCTCAGGTAATTGTACTAGATACTACTGCATCAACACCACTACTGTTGCTAAGACTAAGGTCATAAAATTCTACATCTAGAAAAGAAGGCAAGGGAGGACCTGATGATGTGCAAAGTCCAGGGTATTGTTGAGAACAGTAGGTTCCTTCCGGACAGAGTGAACAAGGAGCTCCTCGTTGGTACATCTAGAAACATGATTTCAGCATAGGTCAATTATTTGTCTCAAGGAGAAATTTTTTAAACTTTACAACGAAGACCTTGTAAAATTACTCTACTTACAGCGGTAGTAATTACGTTCCCAGCGGGTCCATAATTGCAAATGTACAATTTACGATTCCACTTTCCGTCCTTGTAGTAGGTGTAGCCGCAACCCATTTTGTATGTTTCGGCCCATAACATTTGGGTATAATGGCCTAGTTCTTTGACAAAGCTTAAGTAATGGAAACAGAAAGTTTAGGTCATTCCATATTTCTACATCATCTCATGTTTGCACCGTTTTTTTTCATGTGGTAGTGTCTTACTCAAAGTAATCTACGCTTCTTGGATTGAATCTTCCGACTTCATCGTACCAAGCCATAATGGCCTTCTCCCAGTCTGCCCCATCTCGCAATAAATTTTCGCTGAATTGGTACAGATTTTGGCCCGTATAGAATCGATCTGCAGTGTTAAAAAAATTTGCATTGTTTTAATTTTCTATGCAAAAAAGGCTCTTACAGGAACATTTTTTCTTTGACGGGGTCTGCTGGTGTAAAGTGAATGCCATTGTCATTGTCAAAATACAAACAAGAAATGTTTTGATTGGTCAGACTCATCTCACGAATTATCAAGACTTTTCCGCTCACTTTGCATCTTGTGGAAAACGTGAGAAAAGCAAAAATTTCATTTGCAGATGAATTAAAGCCCCATTACAGTAATTTATTAAGCACTTTACTTCATCTAAAGCACCAGTCATAAAAGAATTTAGGGGAATTACTACAAATACTACAGATTTGATCACCTTAAAATGTATGCGGGGCAGTGATGATGAAGCAAAAGGCTTGGTCGGCTATTTAATATGAAGGAGCATTTATAAATTATGCAGTTACTATTCAATCAAAATACACTAGAAAATCATTAAAATTGAAGAAGAGGAAGTCGTTAAGTTTCCAAATCCTCTCAATTCCTCTGTCATAAAAAAACTACAAGATGTGCTCTCGTGCTTTAATAGTCCAAACGAATCACGACGAGGAATATTGTACAGTAAAAAAAAGTAAACTAAAATCCACATTATTTTGGATTACAAGCAAAAAAATGGAAATTTCTTTGGTGTAAATAAAGTGTCAAAAGGGAGGACATCTGAATGCAATGAACAAATAAGTGCATGTACCTAAATAAGTATAAATAATCTATGAGCGTATGAATCTTCAGATGGTTAAATGGAAATCATGGTTTTCACTAAAGAGCTTGTCCACAACTCCACAGAAGTGTGAAGAATTCGTGACTGGTCAAGAAAACATAGTATTTTTCAAGTAGATACATCAACTTTAGCTATTTACAGAGACAAATTAGTTTGATTGTGGAGAGCTTCTGTCTATGTCATGATTTTTTTCAAGACGAAATGTCCTGAAATACTGTAAGACACGACTAGTATAAGAGGTTTTTTTATTCTCTATTCGTCATTGTTTTAAATGATTATTGAATCTAAAATTGTTCAGTCATAATCGCTGCAATTAACTTTGAGAATGCACGCGGGTGGTATAATTATGGAATTTTAGGGTATATACGATCGTTTGTTGGTCAGTTTCATTCAAGTTTTTGCATTTCCTATGCAAGCGTCTGCAATTGATTGAATGTGTGATTATGATGATGATTCATAAAGTTTTTGCTAGAAAGCAGTGATTATTTGACGTTAATTTGTGCTTAATTAGTTTTTTTCGTAGGAAGGAGGTACATTTTGTTTGTAATTAAAATTAAGCCATTAATTTGATTTTAATTGGCTTACCGACTTTACGGCAGTTGAGACAGTCATGAGCGTACTTGCATTGATCTGCTAGTCTCTGAGCGGAAGCTGCTAGCTCGTCATCCCATTCCTAGGAGAATAGCACAATTTGTTTGTGAACATTTGGTAATTCATGACAAAACAAAATTTTTTGGATCACACCAAAACTAAAACCTAAACACTTACCATTTGTCTCATGTTTGCTGCTGAGGGTTGAGGTCCAGGACGTCCTCTTCTTTCTCCGCCGTTGGCTACCATTTGTCTAAGATAATTATGCAAATGCATAATTTGTTTTCTATCTGCTGCTGGAATTCCAATCTCGTAGGGAGTCTTACATCTTGGACCAATGCCCTAAAGCACAATTAGAATCAAATTATACCACAAATACAAGTCAAGTGTATACTGAAATTCTGAGATTTGCCCTCTGGATAAGTCATACGTAACGTAGATAGAATATCAACAAGGTTTTTGCTCTAATCAGTACATTT
>JAANSQ010001885.1:0-13520 GCA_036850885.1 Lepidocyrtinus dapeste | reverse complement strand
CTGCCGTTTGCAAAAGACTGTGAGCTACCTTTGGCTCCGGAAGGTGACTCTAGAGGAGATGGTTCCTCAGGAGTGGATCAAAACTCTAATCAGTTATCAGGACAGAGTGGGAATAATCCGAATGTTCTATTACCTCCTCCATTTTTCCAGCAGTTGGCTGAGCAACAAAATCAAAATCAGCAGCAACAACAGCACCACCAGCACCAGCAATCCTCTCAACACCAGTTATTCCAGACTCTTTTAAGGAATGCGTCTAATGCAGCAGCGAGTCAGCAAAACCCCTTTAACTTACCAATGAACTTCCCTATACAGGGAGTGCCACCACCGTTCCCTCCTCCACAGGATAACTCTTCGTCTGGGTCAGTGCCTCACCATGGGTTGTTTGGTCAGCCGGATGCCGCGTCTGCCTTTTTTAATCATCTGAATAGTAATAATCAGCAGCCTCAAATCACAATCAGTCAAAAAATCTACGAAGAGATTGACTTGTGCGCGGATGACCCAAAGGATGAAGGGGATTCACATAGAGATCGTGACAGAGCCGGAAGATCAAAGCGATCTAGATCTCATGACCGCCATGATAGTGGTCGTAGAGGGAGACGTACATCTCGCTCCCGATCTAGATCCAGGGGGAGGAGTAAACGGGGCTACAGATCCAGATCAAGGGAGAGAGCGAGAGAAGATCGGGAGAAAGAAAAAGAAAGACAACGAAAGGGTCTACCTCCTGCCAAGAAGGAACACTTATCCATTTGTTCAACGACCTTGTGGGTGGGCCATCTGAGTAAATTGGTGAGCCAGGAGGAGATTTCCGATACTTTTGGCACGTATGGCGATATCGTCTCTATTGACTTGATTTCTCCGAGGGGTTGTGCTTTCATTGTGATGAACAGGAGACAGGATGCTGGCAGAGCGTTGGACAGGTTAAAGAACACCAAGTTGCAAGGAAAAACAATAACGGTACGGTAATTGACATAAATTATAATTGTGATTCCAGGTTTTATGTGGTTATTTTTTAAAATATTTTTTTAGTTGGCCTGGGCACCTGGCAAAGGGGTCAAGGGTAAAGAGTGGAAAGATTACTGGGAAGTTGCCGATGGAGTCTCATACATCCCGTGGAGTAAACTTAGGGACGATATAAATCTGGAGGAGTTTGAGGATGGAGGTTGCATTGATGAAGACACGTTGCCCGAGTACTTTAGAAATAGACCACAGCCGCCTTCGGATGGAAAAAGTTTAGACCAAAAGACACTTGTGCCTCCTCTTCCTCCGTTGGATAATGAAAACAGTCAAGATAGCAATTCAATGATTGCACCTCCCTTACCTCCTCCCACGTCGGTGGGTGTAGGGATGCCAGGACAACCTCCTCCACCTGGTGCGGGCTTACCGTCTTTGTTGGACCATGCTGCTTTAGCTGCAGCAATGGGCAAGGCCAATGATACGGACTCCAGACAGGAGCCTCCGCCAATGCCTCCGTTTGGAATGGGCCGTAAGATTATCAAATATAATTTTTTTTTTAAACTTGGTGAACTTTAAATTTTAATGGGGGAGTTTTTTTTATTTAGCTCCAGGGTTGGGAATGATGCCGATGGGCATGAACTTGATGGTTCCTCCTCCAATGCTAGCCATGCCGGGGCCTTTTCAGGGAATGGCAAGTCTTCCAGCAATGATGGGAATGGGCATGGTCCCTGCACCTGCTATGCCTGTGCCTCCTGTTTCCTCTGCACCACCACCAGGTCCACCTGGTCTCCTTGGAGATATGCCTCCTCATCCCAGTGGTATCCCTCCACAGCTAAATGACAGCTTGTTAAGCAATGAAGAGTCTGTGACTTCAGTTTCCGATCATATCAACAATAGTGAAGAAGTACAAGGAAGCAAAAGGGGAAAGTAAGCTACTTCAAGATCCTTTTAATTTCAAGAATATTTTTTTGGCAAATCAACAAAATATTCCTGAAATGTTCAGGTTTTGGAAATTAAAATTTGCCAAACAATAAAAGGAGGTTGTTTGAGTGTTGTCAATATTTTCCTTGTTGGCTTCATATAGATCGCTTCCGATAACCAATTAAATTGCTATTATGAATTATATAATTACGGTCAAACATAATTAATAAATATCATTTTGTTTTAAGAAAAAGAAGCCGGTTTGATGACCCAGAAGAGAAAATGTCACCCTCAGGGGATAATTCGTTGGACACGGGTAACTTCTCACCGTCTCAGGACCCTTCGCGTCTAATGAAAGACGATAGACCAGTATTCGAAAGACTCAAGAGCTTAGCAGAAGGATATGGTTTTGGGAATCAGGAAAAGCAGGGAGTTGGTGTTAGTCTGTTAGGAAATCCTCCTGTTATTGGAGGGCCTCGTCCTTTGATGACCTCGTTCACACAACCTCCTGGACTTTTAGGCACAAGGCCTGTTCGACCACCTTCCTTGTTCGCTACTGCTCCCCCTAGACATCATTCTCCTGCTGGAGGTGGAGGATGGGGAGGATTCGGGGATAACACTGAGAATCCGTTTTTAAATCCAAATCCGAGTAATCCTTTTGCTGCAGCTTCCTCCGCGGGAAATCCTTTCATGACTGGAAACTTTAGCGCATCCGAGAATCCTTTTGATATTGGCACGAGTGCTCCTGGAGGAAATCCATTTGCACATCCTCCAGGAGGAGATAGGGGAGGATTCGGAGGGAGACGAGGTGGCGGTTGGAATAGAGATGGAGGAGAGTGGGGACGAGGTAGAGGTGGCAGGGGTGGAAGAGGAAATTGGAGGGGGAGGGGTGCTGGTGGTTGGGGCGGAGGTAATGAACTCCATCAGTCAGATGAAATGGAGAATGATATGGAATCTCGGGGAGGATATCGGGGAGGTCGTGGAGGCAGAGGTAATTATTTTAAGAGGGAATTTGTGCAAAGGATTTTCTTTGATTTGATCGAGGAGGATGAATTCGAGCCGGAACTGTAAATAAATTTGAATCTGTACTACTAGGGCGTGATTTATGGGGCGGACGTGGAGGTAGTGATAAGCATGGAGATAGACGTGGTGATCGCAACGACCGAGATAGACCGAGGAGTAGGGATGGGGATAGAGACCGTGGCTCGAGCAGAAGTAGAAGGTCTAGGTCACCAAGCCAACGAAGAGATGAGAACAACGACAGAGGAAACAGACGTAGACGAAACTCATCTAATGAGAGAGACAACGGGAGGAGAAGATCTAGACACCGCTCACCAAATAATGACAACAGAAGACCCATATCACCCGATAACAGACGACAAAACAACTTCTTTAACCCCCCACCACAGGAGGAAGACTGGGAGCAGGGTGGAGATAACGAACTTAGCTGGAAGGGTGGGCAAGGTAACAACGGAAATGAAGAGGAGGGTGGAAACTGGGAGAATTCTGAGAGGAACATGAACCAGCCACAAGCAGATCAAGAACTTGAACAGAACCCTAGACTGAACGAGGATCCGTCCTCGTGGTCCGGTGAGAATCAGGAAGAGAGTGAATATCCTCCTCAGGAACAAGTAACTGGAGAAGAGGAGGAGTATCCTTCACAAGAGCAACATGCTGATCACCAAAATTATGAAGAGGAAGTTGAAGAAAACAGCAGTCATTACCACCATCAAGAAAAGACTGAAGAAGAAGACGAGCAGGATTACGATATGGGAGATAATGAGGCGGCGGCTGTGGAACAAGATGAAGATCAAGATGATGGCGGTTGCTACGCAAGAAATACAGAATTTGACGACGAAGACAACGAAGCCGAGGCCAGACATCCTCCAGGCTCTTATAACGAAGAGGAAGATCAAAGCTATAATAATCACCAGGGAATGGAAGATGAGGAGGAAGAAAGCTCTGAGATGTATAACCAAAGGAACTCTGATTATTCCAATTATAATAACGAACCCGAACAATATGAGGACTCTAGGAACAATGGTGATTACAGTGCAGATGGTGAATATAGTGCGCAGTATAATAATGAAGGGGATAGTAACAGTGGAAACCATCACCATCAAGAGGAGGAAGATGAGCAACAAGAGCCGGAGTCAACCTGCTTCGATAATTTGGACGATAGTCCCACTACCCAGACGAAGTGTACTTTTAACAATGTCAATAGTAACAGTAGTAACAATAGTGTCGCCGAAGAAGTCAACTCTATATCTTCGTAGTACTTTAATCTAATTAATTAAACAAATTTTAATAATGGATGATAAACTAATTATTGTATATGTTAATAATTTATGCTGTAGTTTATACGGCATGAAATATCCTCTTCTTTTTGAAAAGAAGTTAAAATTTAATTTTGGGAAATTAATTGAGATAGGTAGCCTTAACTGTGAATAATTTTTTAGATTAAATAAATATACCTTAACCCAGTTTGGACGTTCTATAGTGTTATTAATTTAATTAACCGTAGTGAGATAGGTAATTTATTGATTTTTTTAAATTATGGAAATTGTAGTTGTAGCAATTGAAAAAATATTAGGCAATTTTAAATAATTTAGTCTTAGGCTTTGCATGAGAAGAAATTGTTAGGTGGAATTTATTTCATGTCCTGGCATTTTTTTCGAAACTTCGTTGATCGATTTAAGGTTAAATAAAATGACGATGATGAAGAAGAGAAACTGTGACTGTGTCAGTGTCTTGTCCTATTTTTTAGCTATTCTCCTCTCGTGCGCTGCTGGTGTGTTCGCTTAATTTAATTAGGTAATGAACTTTGAATATGAGCTAGAATGGAAGCTATTAAATTGATATTGAGTCCGTGTCCAATGTGTTAAGGTAAGTAAAAATGAATTGAAGCGAATTTTAGAATTTAAAAGTTGGCGCCGTTTTATTTCGGAAAATGACGAGTGTTGAATGAGACGTAAAGTGTATTAGAAAGATAGATTCATAGATACAGAAGAAAATACACTGTAGGATAAGGTACAATGACATTTAAAAATACTGATGACTACTTAAACAACAAATTATTTAAGGCTAAACCGTTTAACAACAATTTAAATTAAATTGTACAGTTAACTTTTGGTTGTATCGTATACTTTTTACAGGTGGAATTAATTTTAAGGGACAAAAGCTTAGCGTATGCGTGTGGTTCAGTTTGGGGAGTAAAGGTTAAGATATTTAGTCAAGCGAATGTTTCATCACCTTAACTTGATCTGACCCTATCTCATCACAGTGAACTAGGCGTGACGCAAAACGCATGGGCTTATTGTCCAGTCCTAATTGTCATGTATTATACTATTTATATTTAAATATGGTTGATCAAGCACTTTAAGATAATTAGTATTAGTTAAGTGTACCATAAGTTATTAAGATTCATCTTTAAATTTGGCATTATCCAATCCAGGACATGTACAGTTTAGTACAGATATTTAAGGTGTTCTCTACATCATCGGATATTATCGTTGTAAGTTCATTTCACACTATTAATTTTAGTAGAAGGAATACTTAATTTTCATCGTTATATTCAAATTCACTTCATCAATCAGCAAACAAGATATGATATTGAGGAAAAAAATTCTCGAGGGGACAGTTTTTGCTGGGAATTGTCCACGGAAGAAATGAAATGTTACAATTGACCGTTTGAACAAAGATTAAATAAAAGAAACATGGATTCAAAAAATTAGTTGTGATTGTAGGATTACCTCATATTTTTTTATTCATCAAGCATGTGATGAAATCAGCCAAGCCAAATCAACAAATTTCCCGACTTGTGAAGGTTTCGCAAGAAATATTTTCAGAAAGGAAATGCGCAAATTGGTTTAACTGTTGACTTTGAGTCATGTGAATGCATAGAACAACATGTTTTATAAATGAATCATTAAAGGTTCAGGGTAACAACAAGCTCACAAATGGAAATGAATTTTTCTCTTTGTTCTCCTTGTCATTTTAGATTTTACTTGCGCTCAACCAATCAGAAAACATTATCTTTGCTGATGTTTCCTTGGCATTGCAACACTGCAAGATTCTGAAAGCATGATATTGCATTCATCTCCTAAAATTCAGAAGAAGAATGAGAACAAAGAACAACATCATAAAAAGTCAAGAAAGAATGCACCCAAAAACCTCCACTCCAATTACCGTAGGTATACCATGTTACCTTTCCCTATACTCTTTGTATTTTTTTAGTAAGCCATGAATTGCATCACCTTCATTCTCAAAGTAGAAGAAACTGCAACGTTCTTACTAAAAGAATTCTTAGACTTTTGCTCATCCCCGAGAACTGGTATGTCTTCAATTAGATTAAAAATTTCAATGTTGATAGAACCTGGTCTGAAATCACGAAATCAACCATGACCTGCATCAATATCAAGACGTTCTGGTTTACTCCTTCTTCGTAGACCTTTACCTGGGGCATTGTGAGAGTTCTACTTGCCTTGCAGCCTTTTTACTTACAATCAGTTTCTTCTTCACCTAATTTCCTTCCCTAACCCATCAACAGTTTATCTTTTAGTTTTATCACTTTCCTAATGACACGGCACAATGTTGCTTTTTTTTAACAATTTTTGTCGTTTCTTTTTTTAAACTTTGTTTGTTAGCACTTTACAGACTCTCAGTACTCTTTACTCACGCATTCATTTCATGATGGTAATCCCGTCGCCGTCTCACAATTTGGTGAATTTCAGTATTCCACAGACCCGTCTCTCTCATTGTCTAACTCCTCCCAAGCCGAAAAGATACATATTTTCTTATGCAGCAGCATACCCATTAAATCCAAAACATTTTTTTTTTCAATTCTCCCTAACCTTATGAAAAAGGTCCAAAACTCAACCCAACTTTATGAATGTGTAGCTTCTCAACTTCTTAAGCTTTTATCATTTTTTTTCCTTCAGGAGAAAATCTCATATCACGCTTTAAAAAGTGGCAAACAACCACAGAAGATGACATAACTTAACTTTACATTGTATCAATATTCAATATCATTGCAGACCAACCATCCTTTAAAAAGGTTTCTTTCTATGCTACAACCTAAGTAATTTTAAGCTTGTCATATCTTTTTTCCATTCTGCTCCCAGTTTTCTCGTTCATTTGTGTTCCGTGTGTCGAAGAGTAGAGAGAGAGAAGAGGCTTCATCATCATCATCACCCACATCCTACCTCCTTCCTTACAAATTGCCATTATTTTCTCCTCGGAAATATATCACAATCTCTGCAGATTTGCCACCGAAACAAACTAAGCTAAGCCAGTGCAGTGCAAAAAAACTAGGTGCTTTATACGTCTTTCGGAGAATACAAACGAAACGGAGTCTTTCGGGGTAACGGAAATCATCGAGCTTAATATAGCGGCTTAAACTAGAGAAACATTTTCAGGTATAGTTTCATACATTTTTTTCCGTTTCATTGTAAATGTGAGGTCATTTAGGTGGTCTTTTGATGCTTTTATATTCATGCTCATGTCCCTTTCCCCCTACATGGTACATAGAAATATAGTCGTTTCCTCCGCAAGTTTCGTATATTCCATAGTACAAATTGGTATGAATCGCTGTAATTATGAAGAGTAGCGATATGAAACTAGATTCTTAGGGGAAAGCTAGTCGTATTCGTATTCTAGCTGCTTTTGCAATTTCTGTATCGAGCGGAGAGAGTTGAAAGAGAAGAGGAGCGAGTTTGTTAGCTTTTACTTGGTACTTGATATCAGGGTTGGATCATAATCAAGATTAAATTTTCTTGAGGGCCAGAAGTAATTTTTTGTCCAAAAAGATTACTTCAAAGTGGAAACAATTTTTAAGTCAAATTTCAGTGCGTCATTTCAAGAGTAGGGATAATTTCCTTGGAAATAAATTGGGAGTTTTTTTTTGCATATTATGCCCGTAGTTAAGTTGGTAGTTACGCCAACGACCAGCACTACCAGCACGTTGATTTGCCTAGGTTTGCAAAGTTTCATTTCTGGTGTCAGCAATCCTGGCCTCAGAAGTGCTCTGGCTCCCAACTTCTGCTTCGATTGGGGGGAACAAGGAGGAGGCTATTGCTCCTGATGCTCCTTCTGTGAAACTGAAGGGAGCTGTTCTAGGGAAAATGAAGGAGCCCAGCTGACATCCCCCACTGGAGGCTTCACCAAAATCTTCTTAGCTCTTATTCTTTACAAGGAGGCATCCATAGGATATCGAGATATCGACCCCATTCTCGGCACAAACTACTTTAAAGCTCTTGCTCCCAACATTAAAATTTCACGGGCAGTATTATAGCGCAAGCGATACCATATCTGTATTATTCTGCGACAAGGAAGGCGAGGGTGACCGAAGGGAAAATAAAAGAAACGCAATCTATCATCGCAAATAATCAATTATATTTCGAACAGACTTAATCGAAAGTTCTAAAAAAAACTCCCTTGTTTTTTTCTGTTCCACAGTGATTTATTTATTTTTTGTAATTCGAGTACCTGTGAAAACTGTGAAAAAGACCTATAAAGTGCATAACAATAGATCAAGATGAGTGAGCGCAGCGACTCGGACTTGGAGTATACCAGCGGGAGTAGTGAAACTGAGGATCACGACATGATCCTCACAAGCGTTCTGGATAGTGATCCAGAGTACACTTCGGATGGGGATAGAGCCTCCTCTACGGGAGAAGGGGATGATTTCACTGATGAAACCAGCAGTGGAGTAGGAAGCTCTGAGGAGATGAAGAAAGATGATGAGATTAACGAACCAGAAGGAAACGGTGCTGAAGGCATTAAAGAGGAAAGTACAGCCTCTGAGAAAACTACCAACGACTTTTACTTTGAAGGAGTGGAGAAACTTCTCGAGGTATGGTTCACCAAACTGGATGGTAAAGCGGGGGACAACTGTAGCTTGAGGAGGATTCCAAGGTTCGCATAAAATTAAATAATTCAAGATTTTGTTCCAGATTTAAACATAATTAGGATTGGTACTTTTCCATCAAAGTTTGTTTTTTTAGCATCATAAGCAGGTTCAGATGAAAAGTAAAGAGGTTTTGAAAATGTCAGCGTCATATTTTTGTAGTTGTCATTGTCCCAGGTGCAACGTGGAAGAAGTATGCCGGCTGAAATATAATCCTTTTCAGCATGATGAACTACATTCATGTAGTTAAAGGCATTAAGCCGGCAATAAAGTAGAGTAAGTTTGGGACACGACAAGCACTAGCTGAAAAGACTGAGCACAGGACCTACATTACAATTTACAATCATCACATTACATTCATTTTCGCATTCTTTCTTATCACTTGATTTAGACAGGTCTGCATGCTGCACATAAGCAACCTAAGCAAATTGCTCGCAGGGTTTTCTTGGCTCGCAACAAAAACCTTAATGCCGAAATAAGCATTTCACTGGTTATTTTGCAAACAAATTCTTATACAGAGCATCTCTCTACGTCTGCACCTGGGTTCAGTTCAGAGAGAATTTTATTTCACTTCATTCCCCACCAACGTTAATGATTGTATACGAAATCGCAATTGTGCAGATATTTTTTTTAGCATTGTAGAAAGCTGACTTTTTTGTCTAATGATAGGTTTTGCAAAAAGGAAGGGAATGAATTTGAATGAGACAAGATGAAACAAAATCAGCATAGAACTGTTGCATAATGATAATGCCTGATGTTTACAGGAATGAATTCGCAATCCTCAGTTTCTTGGCAAAGTTCTCGTTTTCCCTTACTCTGGCTTCTGCCATTTTGATTGCTCCCGACTAAATAAAGTGACATAATGGGATTTTTTAGAAAGATCATCGCCTCTCTAATCTCAATTCTTTTCATGTGCAAAAACCCCCAAAAAAACAAGCTCAAGTTCAGTTCCTGTAGAAACTAATCTGTTATTTATTGCATTTTTTGTACAACGGCCTTCAGAGATCTTGTTTTTGGCTTATCTTTAATCCTGCTTGAATGAAACTAGGAAATGTTCCGTACTTGATGCACAGTTTTAACTAAATTTGGCACGCCGACTTGATTTGCATTTTAGACTTAACATTCAGGAAAAATAAATTAGGTCAGTATTTACTAAAAGCTCAAAAGATTTTGGACTGATTTATTGAATTCATTCATTCATTTTTAGATACCAACTGGAGGAAATGTTGAAGCTCGTACATTGTGAGATCATCGACTCAGTCTCTAATGACGAAATTGATTCTTACGTCCTCAGGTAGAGCAACTTATTATGTACTTTGATTTATCTACATTTTTTCTTTGTTTATCATTCCAAATGACTTCTACATTTTCCCAAAATCCACTTTAGGTAAATGAAGAGTACAAATAACAAAGACAAATATTAGGAAATTTTCTCTCGCTTTATCACACTAATTCCAGTTAATGAGTGTCCCACTCCCAATGCATGTTCCAGAGAAACATCATTGGGATGGGAAGAACTACTATTAGGGTAGCTTGAATAATATCTATAGAATTCTTTTAGTCATATTCAGCTCCAATTCCTTTGCATTTTTTGTTGCATGCCTCTTCCCGAGAATTAAGCTCTTGGAACTTGGGCTCCTCTCTCTCTCATCCAACCACTGCATGTATGAGATTGATTAGATATTTTTCATTCATCCTTGCCCTTTTAAGTTTATGTGAGGCAATGTCCATACAGCGATAAGGGAATTAAATGAAAGGACAATAATTCAAGAAGGTGGTATCTTGAGGAAAATCATAAAAAGCATTTTATTTATGCTGGAGGGCATTGACGCACATGCAGTTTAAAGGAAGGCTATATGTTAGCTTTGTTGGAGCCTTGTCATTTATCACTTATCTCTATCATATAACTTCATGTTTACGTAGGCATAACTTATTTCGAGTTTAAGTCAAGTCTGAAATAGCTTGAATAAATAGGAAAACTCATCATAAAGTTCGATTATATTACATTGATTATCGATGACTAACAGTTTATTGTACCCGATTTTATATCACTGTACAAATTTACCCAGAATTACTACATTTTTTCTAATGATGGCTGTTCATTAGTAATTTGTCTGACGTATGTATAAAGCATTTATTGTACTCGATTTTATATCACTGTACAAATTTACCCAGAATTACTACTATTTTTTCTACTAATGGCTATTCATTAGTAATTTGTCTGACGTATGTAGAATGCGCTAGGAATGTTCACATTTCTTGGAAGACTGCTGCTCGTGCTTGGTGAATGACTGATCAAATGAGCACAAATAATAAATATTTCAGCTGTC
Organism: Lepidocyrtinus dapeste; assembly: GCA_036850885.1. NCBI lineage: Eukaryota > Metazoa > Arthropoda > Collembola > Entomobryomorpha > Entomobryidae > Lepidocyrtinus > Lepidocyrtinus dapeste. The sequence goes on along the minus strand of JAANSQ010001885.1, from coordinate 2,408 downwards.
AATTCACCCACCAAATTAATACAAAGGTTAAAATGGTGAAAGAAAATAACTTACATAGTTTTTAAAACACAATTAAAGGATAGATGTTTATGACAGTTTATATCGTAAATAACAACCTTAACTAGAGGATTAACAAAAATGACCACATGTCTCTCAATGCCCCTACCACTTGTCTACTCAGTATCAGTATTCACTATTTCACTGGTACTGATGTGCTTTTCTTCAACTCTTGGAATTTATAGGAGACAAACAAAGTCATAAAATGTAGCAAAGAAAGTGCATAATTTTATAAAGTCATCTGGTACGATTATTTTTGGCACACCTAAATTTTAAATTCTGATCTGACAGATGGTCAACTAAAAAATGATGTTTAAAATAGAATTATTACCATAAGTTAGCAGTAGGTTACATTCATCTTGTCGTAAAATCATGAAATAACTTCTGCAAAGTAGATAATTCTGATCTAAACAGTTAATGTTACGCACGAGTCCATCTGCCAAGTAAGCTTTGCTCCATTTCCTTGAATAAACTGAAGTTTGCAAACAAATGTCACAAAGAGGATAAAAATTGGACTGAACACACTATGATGGCATCCGTAATATTTTATTTTTTTGGCATGGCTTCCCTAAGTCCCACACTCGACTACATCATCATCATCCGCATAAAACTCGTGAGATCATGAAATAATAGGCACTTACGGAGATGAAAACTGAATTACGTTACGCAACTTTGCTGTTTCCTTTTAGAAATCTAGGAAGTTTATGAGAATGAGTAAGAGAGGAGCTATATATTATCTAACTAAGCATGCACTATGTGAGGTCACTATTTCCAAGGTCAACCTGAGAAATGAGAAAATCGATGGAATTTTTTTTAAAGAGATAATATTGCTGTGGCACAAACAATAGCAAGTTCTCTGCTGGAGAAATAAACTAACGCTGTAAACTATGTTTCGATCAAACTGTGAAATAGACAAACTAACAAAATAGTATTGTTATTGTAATTAGGAAAATGAGTCAGAACATAAATTTTTCCAAGGTCACCTTAATAACCAGGTAAATATTATTCTCCTATTGAGAAGGTAAGGTAAAATTCGTGTTGTACACTCGGACTTCCAAGTTGTGTTGCAAATACGTCACAAAAGAATCGATGTTCCCAGTAGGATATATCAAGTCCTCTCGAAAGTGCTTCGTCAGCATATTTCAGTGCATCGGAAATTCGGAATGTTGGAATACTCTTGAAAAAAAAATGCTCTTGTGTGTATCTTTTTCTTTATTTTCTGGCAAAATAGTAAAAATTTTGTGTTTTCTAGTGGTACCATGTGTCTCATTCTGATTGTTCTAGGAGGAGCAGCACAATAGAAAATAGATGATGATGAATTTGTGTGTAGAAATGAGAATGAAAGAGAGTGCATGAGATTCAATAAGTGACCACTTGACCGTATAAAAGGCCAGAAATGTGGGTGATCTACTACAGAGACTGTGCTTGTGTGTACGTGATCTTGCAGTTGGTGTCTACATCCACTCCAAACCGATCCAATCCACTACTGCAGCCAACACAGAGCCAGAATCTTCAGCCATTGAACAATACGGGTGCTGGCAATGGTTTCCCCAAGCCATTGTTAGTACCCCAACAAAGTATGAAAATTCTATCAAAATGAATTGAAACCCCATCACAAAAATAAAAAAATATCTGCTACAGATATTAACACGCTTTCTCCTCTCCCGGAAGTTATAAAATCTCCAACTCGTTCGTTTATTCTGTTTTTTTTCTAAAATAATACTTTTAGCTGAGAAAGTTAATTTTGAAGAGTAATTTTTTTTCTAAATGATAATAAATGGGAGAGGAGGGAGCGCCCCCCCTGTGGTGGTGTGGGGAGCGGGGCTCCTATGGAGGGTCGGGTGCCTTTGACCGGTCACCCTCTGGGGAGCTGCCCCCAGGAGCAGGTACGGTAGCAATACCTGTGGATGTCCTGGAACTACCCTGATTGCCTGCCTACACAAAGGTCAACTCTCCAACGAAATAAAGAAAGAAAAAAAAGTACTTTTTTCTTGAAAAAATTTGTTTGAGTTGATACTTTCTTCATGAAAATCTTGAGAAATTCTCTTGGGTGTTGTGTAATAATTTTTACCGTAGGCAGGAACTAAGGGTGTTACCCCTCGCTTTACCCACCGGTGCGGTGGATAAAAAATACACTTTTATTTTATAACATATATGCGCTTTCTTGTAAATAAGTAGTTTTAAGATGTAGCTTAGTTTTTGTGTTGGATAAAGCTTATTAATCTTAACTTAAAAATGAAGAGGAATAATTAAAATATTTTAGGGTAAAAAAAATTATGCACTTTGGCTGGGAGATAGATTTGGCATAAATTCAACTTTAATTCATAATTTCTCAAAGAAAAAAACATGGT
>JAANSQ010001884.1:0-13527 GCA_036850885.1 Lepidocyrtinus dapeste | reverse complement strand
GCAGTATGACAACTACCATTACAACTGCCAGTGCAACAATGCCCCCTAATATTCCTCCCATAGTGAGCCCATATTCCGCAAATACTTTCCGAAGGAATGAGGGTACTAAATAAAAAACTTTTTGTAAAGAAATGAAACCGTAATTAAATCATTTTTTTTAACCTACCCAAATCCTCTTTAAGGATGTACGCTTGACTCGAAAGTAAATCAGGATGCTCCGGATTAAACCTCCACCTTCCAAAAAATGCTGCCAGGGGCCACTCTGGATGTTCCTCTTTCCAGGGAGAGTCAAAGGCTTCGGTTAAAAACAGCGATCTCTTTGTGCTCCTTCCCCAGGTTCTAACTTCCTGCCAATACTTTTGCTCGTCGTCCACTGAATTCGGTGGCTTCAATTTGGGATCGCCTGGCCATCCAGTCTCTAAAATGACATCTATGCTTTCGCTGTCATTTGCCGGATTATGCAGGTACAAGTAGTCCTCAGTCTGTAAGAGCATGAGCTCCGCGTAGTTTTTGAAGTTGCTATATCCAAACTTAAATTTACTCTCGTCAGGAGTCACGGAACAAATGATAAAGTCTAAATGTTCCACCACACGTTTAACCTTTTCGTATGTTCTAGTTGGTACATTCTGACAATCCATTACCCTCACTCCAAACTCGAGTTTTAGCTCCTCGCGAACTCTTTTAGAAACATGTTCCATCTTTTTGGAGATGTATCCATCATCAATTAAGTCGCTAAATTGAACCGAGCTTGGATAAATAATGGCAGATACGCTTCCATTGTAGATAGCATTAGCCCGTCTAGCTGTTTGTAGACCGACTTCAATTTCGCAGTTAACTTGGTCCTCGTACGTTGAGTTGTATATCCCTTGATACAGGGTCGCAGCTAATTGCTTCCGGTCCCTATTTACTTCGGCAGTAGCTTGGGCAACATGAACAAAACTGGAACACTTGGAAAACGTTGTGGAGTTATCATAAGGCACTGAAATGCAGAGATATATTTTTTTTTTATTTGAGTATTTTTTTTTAAAAGATTTGTCAATGCAATGTAATCTATGTTTTATACTAATAGCATACGATTAGGGGAGCCTACACCGTAGGTCGTTAGGGTATTGAAGCCACCATCGATGACAACATTTATCATGGTTTTTATCATATCCTTCGTGTACGTTTGAGTGTTATGTCGATCGGTTCTTCTTACCAGGGGAGAAAAAACGATGCCCAAAGTTTCGCAAGAAACCTGTACCCTCCATAAACTGCTCCCAAATACCAAAATACCTGACACGTAAAATACCAGCAGCCGATCCATTTTTAAAATGATCTTGGAATCCTATACAATTTTATTTTTTGAGAAACAACCAACGAAAAATTCCTGGTCATACACGAATAACACTTGGAAAGGATGAAACTGTCGTCTTTACTCGGACAAAGTTGAAAACAAAAATATACTTCACGCATGTACATTTAGAGTATGAAACGTGAAGAAATATCCAAGATGAGTCAGATTAGTGAGAATTAGCTAAAACTCTTTGTGACTGAAACGTCCAGTATAATTAGAAAATTAGTATGTGACTATAATCTCGCCTCGTGAGTTTATTTGGAATGGGTTAATTATGCGTGGGGTTCTTGCTAATTAGATTTTAGAGCAAGTGATAGATGACTGTAGCGTGTTACATTAATGTATGTAATTGTCTATAAGTATACGTGGTGTAACATTCTCTTGCTTTTGTTTTAAATATTATTAGTGTGATTCTAAATTTGGAGTGTTTGAAATACAGTCACATTTTAAAATAAGGTGAATATGAGGGAACAGGTGTCATAATGAACCCAATGTTTTAGCAATTAAAATGTGAAGTTTAAACAAATACAAACCACTTTATGAAAGGTTTCTTTCCCTACTGTCGTAGGTCTAATATTCAACTTTCATTTAGGCATTCTTTCTTGCCTTGTCCAAAAAAAAAATGATCAGGCTACAGGTCCGAAGAGGGCATCAAAACGACTCGACTCATGTCAACCCCAAAACGAATGNAAGAGGGCATCAAAACGACTCGACTCATGTCAACCCCAAAACGAATGCTGACCCACGTGTTACTAAAATCAAAGCCCTTGAATCATTCTTAGTTTACCCGTGAATGCGTCAATGATGAGGACAAAACTTGCAATCCTAGGGGAACGATGCATAATGAATTTCTTTGAAATGCCACTTACGGTCTCTTATGACACCAACAATAACAATATTAGACAATAACATTTCAGAGTTTAAATCATTTTATTCCTCATCGAATTAAAATAGCTCCAAGAAGATTTACAGAAAAAAATAAAAAAGTACCTCATACATAATTGAAATAATTCATTGTGGGCAATAATGTAGGGTACAACCAAAACTAACTTTTAAATGAATTTTAACAATAAAGAAACTAAAAAAATGGGAGCTTTTAATTTCAATTGATTACGCTGATTACGGGTCATTTCTTGGCGTCCGCTACCTTGTTTTTGGCGAACTCAGCGTTGTTAGGATTCAGCTGATTGGCATGGTTATCCAAGTCAGCCTTGTCCCCTGCTCCCTTGTAAGTGCCCTCGTGCCCTGGCCCAGAAGGCTTGTGGTTGGGATTAGATTGATTGGCTTTGTTTGCCTCAGCCACGACCTGTCCACTACGATCCATTTTTTAGCTGAAACAGACGAAAGATAAACTAACTTTAATTTCAACTCGAAGATGTATAAAAGTAGTCTGAAAATTTTATTTTTTCGGCCAGCGATTCGACCTTAAATTAACTGATATTGTAAATTATAACTAGAAAAGCAACTCAATTAATTATACTTAATTGCTTACCTAAAAAGTCGTGGTTTTCTAAAGTCCAACTCCAATAGAACAAAGATCAAATAACAAAATCGTAAACTGTTTGATTGCTCGATTAATTNCAAGTCAACTTCAGAATTGAAAATGAGCTAACCCGAAATCGTAATCCAACCACAAGGTATTTTTTCAATTTAAGTGTATTACTGGCCTATGAAGAGATAGACACATTTCTTTCAATTCGACAAACTAGAAACGTTTACTATTTGTTGAAAAACAATACACAATAGGGCAACGTTTGTAGCTGAAACAAAAACGTTTCCTTTATGTTTGGACAGCGAAGCACGAGTGTATAAAAGTGTATGTAAAATGTATTTTTACCAAATAAAAAATAGGTTTGAATTTGTTTGCGTGCAACCGTGCGAGACAAGAAAACTGCGGCAGAATTGGGCGGAAAAACTTTTCCGAAAAGGCTTCCGCCCGGCTTCTGGTCGGTTGCAGTTGATGCAATACATGCCATGCAAGTTATGGAAAAATCTTGCGGCGCAGGCGAAATGAAACGTTTTAGCTACAAGCATTTCGATGTTGTTGTCTATTTTGTTGTCACTTTACTGATTAGTCAAGATGCAATTACAAGTCGAAAGGAGTCAGGCGAGGCGCCAAACACTAAATACAACATTGGAATAAGCTTTCGCTGAGGCAGACTAGACTAACCAGCAACTTAATTAACTCAATGCAACTAAAATCAAACAGTTAATCCGCTTTGATTTTTGAAAATCAGGACTTGTATTGAATTAGGTATGGAATTAATTGAGTTGTTTTTCTAATTAAAATTTACAATTGCAGTTACTTAGTACAGGTAGTTCAGGTACTGCAGATCAACTCCGAGTTTTCAAACTGCTTTTAGCATCTTATTTAAATTTAAAGCTTGTTTTGTTTTTCGTTTGTTACAGCTGAGAAATGGATCCTAACGGACAGGTCGCCGCCGAGGCCAACAAGGTGAAGCAGTTTAAGCCTGATCATGAGCCGTCAGGAGAACCTGGACACGCGGCCAAATATAAGGGAGCACGGGACAAGAAGGATTTGGATAATCACGACAATCAAATGAATCTCAAGAACCCTTACTACCACCCTAAAATCAATGTTGTTGACACTAATTACAACGGAGCAGCAGAGCAGAGGATATCGAAAGGGTGGATAATGACGCCGATCCGACGAGTCAAAACAATCGGAGTTACCCCAACAACAAGGACGGTGTCACTAAGGATGTGTGAATCTGGGCAATCTGAATGTCCTGTCGTAAAATATTCATTTAAAAGATAGTATTGGTGGCACCCAAACCTAGTCATTGTTTTCCACGATGAATGATTCAATTTGTATGACGTATTGTGACTTTTTTATTTGTTGCACATTCGAGTTATTTTATTTTGAGAAATATAATGATTTAAACTCTGAGATGTAATTGTCAAAAAGAAGAATTCGCGTATTTAATTTGTATCACGAGAGTGACATCGAAAATGAAAATGACCACGAAGTCTGAAAGAAGGAAGAAGATTTAATTTTCTGTCATCAACGTGCATTTCATTTATGTTTAAAATTATAACTAACGCAGCGCGTATTACATTAATTGTACAACTTTTGCACGGTCTAGACTAGGTTGTTTTGCAGAGTATTTCAGAAGTTGATAACTTCAAGTCCGTAAAGGTCGGCCGGTCTTTTGGATCAACGTACCAACAATCCAGCATTATTCCATATCTGCAAGAAGATATAGAATGCAATAACAATCGACGATAATTGAAAATGATGATGGTAATTAACTTACACTTCCTTTGTTGCACAAGGTGGACTTTTCATCCTTAATCCGTTCATTAGGCTATCAACAAAATCCAGGTTCCAGGATAGTCCTGGGTATGGCAAATCTCCTAAATGACCGTTCCATTATTATTGAGTTTATTATTTATTTGGAATTGAGTCTATTCTTAAAATTTTAGCTATAAAGTTACACTAACCCATTGAAAATATCTCCCACAATGTGACACCTAGCATTCAAAAAATTCAGACATATTAGGATTATGAATGTGACATTTCAACGAATATCAAGTCTAGCAGCTCGTACCATAAGCCCAAACGTCCGATTTGGAGGAAAATTCTAATCTCTTTAATGATTCAATAGCCAACCATCTCCAGGGCAGAGGCTCTTGCTGTTGCTTGACGTAATTCGTGTAGTCATACAAACGTCTCGACAATCCAAAATCTGTTATCTTTGCGGTTCTGTCCGCAGACAAAAGAACATTTCTTGTTGCTAGATCAGCATGAACGACATGTTTTGTTCCAAGATATTCCATTCCACAAGCTAATTTTAATTAAATTCATATAATGCAAATGTTATTATAAGTTTAATAGGAATCACTCAATGAGCTACATTACATTACTGATAACCCCAGACCTATTTCATGTGCCCAACGAACCATTTCACTAAATGAAATCTCCCGTCTAATATCATTTATGTAACTGTCTTCATCCATAGGTCTACATTTTTAACAGTAAAAGTTGCAAAACCCGGAACCAAAATGTATAGTAAATTTTAAAATCGTCTTACACAGGAGCGTTTGCATATCTATCCTGATTGACACCAGTTTGACTGTTTCTTAAGTAACTTTCCAAAGAGCCTAGGGGGCAGAGCTCAGTGGCAACATACACCACACCTTGTCCAAGTTCGCCAGTGTAAGCTCCATGAATGGATACAATATTAGCATGTTTTCCGAGATAAGTCAAAATTTTTATTTCAGAGAGCAACCCCTTCAAAGCGGTTTTCGGACAGTCATGTTTCGCCATTTTGAGAGCTACTTCGGTCTTCTCTTCGTCTTCAATAAGCGCTCTATACACGCAACCAAACTGCCCCGATCCAAGGATCTCATCGCGTTCTGTTAGCAGAGCAGAAGAAATGAAGAATCGATTCATTAATTTGTGCAATAAAATCTGAAAAATCCTTTGCATTCGGGGCAATGTTAGAATAAGTAGAACCGTACTTATTTTTAATTTTTCTTTGGACAATTCATAAGATTTATCATAAGGGAACTTGAGTGCTGACTCCACCACGGCATCTCCCCCTAGTTGTTGCACAGCGCTGTCCGAAATTCCATACATAAATTCCCTAATGTCGTCCTTTGTCAGCGCTGCCTGTAGTTTATTAACCCGCAAGAACAGCATAAATACCAATAGAACGACCATTATAATTACAACGACGCCTACACCAACCCCAACGTATACAAATGGATTGGTCCCTGTGGGGGATTGATCAAAGTTATAGCCACTTCCGGGTGTTGTCGACTGCTGGCTTTGGCTTTCATCTCTCAGGGGGACTAGATAAACCACAAAATAACAAAATAGACAAAAAAATAAACTTTTTCCTCCCAAACAGTACTGATGCTGATATTAAATTTTTACGCTATATTAACCAAAGTGAAACTATACTTTTTTCATGAATCTTCTCTATGTAACCATCAAGTCTATCAGTGTCATTATTGCTCCGTAATTTCCACCAACCGAAGTAAGCCTCTCTTGGAGACCAATTTTTCCAAGGACAATCAAATGCTTCCAGAAGCCAAATGTGAAAGTCATTTTTAGACGCCCACTTGTCCGCTTCTATCCAGTAGTCCCGTAAATTGTTAATATTTTCCCAAGACTTATCTCCTTTACTGGCCCACATTGTCTTCCCCATGACTTCAATGTTGGGATTAATCTTTTTCAAATCTTCACGAAACCCAAGGAGATCATTGCCAACAGTGATGAAACCATTTTTAGCTCCAGACTGAACATTATGAATGGCAGGTTCCGCCTCGCAAATAATGAAATCAGATTCAGCCACTATTTGCTGTCGTTTCAGTAGCAGCTTTCCTGAATCTGAATTGGGATCTTCTGGAGGGTCTGAATTCAGCAAGTAACATTTTTGTCGCGTTCCCAGCTTCAAGCCAAGACTTGTGGATATATTTCTTATCATTCTTATCCAATCCAGAGCACGTTTCGCCCACTTAGGATCTCCACTAATGTCTTGGGAGAAAATTAAACCCTCCACAGTCCCCGGATAAATTTCATTTGCGATTTCCGCAGACTCTAAAGCAACGTAAACTTCACTCTTCATCTGTTGAGTCAAGTCAGCCATCCAAATCCCAACGAATACGGTTAGCGATAAATTTTGCCGTTCAAGGTTTATCAATGCAGCCGCTTCGGCCGTCATCACTTGGGCGTTGCTCTCATAGTAAGTTTTGTTTCTGACGTATGGCACTGTAACAATTAAATTAAATTATAAGATTTTTTCACATAATTGTATTATAGTAATTCAAAATTCACCATTGTCGGCCCCAACTCCGTACGTTGCCACTCTGGAAAACTTGCCCAAAATCACAGTCATCATCGTCTTCATATCCTCCATGGTGTAAGTGTTCCATCCTGGAATAGGATCTCCGTTTTCGGATTTTTTTACATAAGCAGAATATTCGACACCAGTAGTTAGTCTATCGAATTCAATGCAACTGACAAGAGTAATCACCGAGGCAAAACACAAGAGCACTCGAATATTATTCATATTCAACCGGATTCTGGAATCTTATCCTTGATATCTTAAATACGTCATTTTATTACTCTGATTTCGTTCGAGATTTGGTACAACGTTCTATATAACAACTTGAAACATAATTGAGCGACTTGATTCTAGTATTCTGTAAAGAAGTGACCTTTTTTCTGTGACCAGACCACATTTGCTAAACCTCTGGAAAACCTAGTTTGACGCTATCAAAATGTAGTAGCATTTTTCCTGCTTTCGCTGTAAATCAGGATAGGAAGCGATGTTTTTCCATTAAAGTTCTGGGAATCGTTGTCAATTGAGGTGGTAGTTGTCTATGAATATAATATTGAGGAAAAATGTGACAAAAATATAGTTTAATTGTTTATCCTGTAACATGATCTCTGTGGTAGGAAAGTGCTTTAATGTGTACACAATGCAGGCCCAAAAAAGTGCAAATGGATTATAATATGAAATGAATACTCTATTAGCGGTTTAACTTTTTATAGAACTTCGTGAACGTTTCCAGAAGACGTTATACCGCTTATTCTACCAAGAAATGTGAAAAATTATGTTCCGTTGTCTTTTGTGATATTTAAAGCATCTTCCTTTGTTTGCATGAGGGAGTGAAACTAAAAAATAAGTATCGCAAAAGAGACGTCCTATTTGTGCCTACTGCGATACTGCGAACCGAACATACCGCAAAACCTCCAATGATGTCACGGACCTTAATTTTACGGAATAGAATGGGTTATATTTCTATGATGGCTAAAATATTCGTACTTAAATTAAGGACAAGGAATTTTTTAGGGAGAAATATTATAAATGAGCGTCTATTGGAATATTAACGTAAGATGCATTTAAGCAGGTAATAATAGTATGGTAGTTGATTAAAAACTGTCTCGTAATGGAAATCTATTTTTACGCAATATTATACAAACAATGAATACTTATACCTTAGTGTCATTCATGACGCACTCAACTCCAGTTTTCTAATGTGCATGGCTTGTTTGTAGTCGCATTTACGTCATTTCTCATTATGCCAACATCCTGCTAATCCCACCTGCGATTGTAATTCATTATGGAGCAGACTTGCTTACACATTGTTTCGTACGACTAGTTAGATTTAGTTCAATTAGCAGTTTTTTGTCATCATTATATCCAAATATCCATTCCATTTAATCGTCTCGATGCAAGCATGCTTGCTTACGTTCTTTAGCGTATTAGCGTTTTAGCCGCTACCAGGACGATTCTCAATATTGGGATTTCATCCGGTCGTATAAAACTCGGGTTTATAATCCATCAGTGAATGGAAACTAAAGTAGACATGAAATATCAAGGGGACAAAATAGGTAGGGAATGATATTCGGTTTGGTTAGTAAAGGTAACCTTATAAATATCTAGCTATTATACTAGAAAGTAATGTTTACATTGGTGAAATATTCTAAAACTTTAAATCAAAATGCGGGCACGAAAGCGATTAAGTAACCTATGGTTTTCAACAACATATGTTCCACGAGCAAAAAGACGCTAAAGTTATAGCATTTCAGATGTAGTTGAGATTACAGGAAATTACTTCAAGGATTTAATTGGATTTTACGCCTTAAAATACAAAATTTATATTTTTAAAGTAGGAAATTGTTCTAAATGTAAATATTCCAACAATGGTCAAGTCATAAATTTTTTTATACTATAAAAATGTTTACCTACAATTAGTAAATACATATTATGACCGTTGCAAGCAATTCTTCTGCAAGAAATTATTTTTCCAATCAGTCTTCAGTTTTGGGTTGTAGTAAGTAACTCTCTTTCTTTATCATTTGCATTCATTAGAATCTGACGATACTGTCACCCATTCTTGTAGGTTCTTGTCTTTGTACTTCCGTTTTTTCCTCTTCATCTTCTTCTAGCACTCTGTAAACACATCCCGCTTCTTCCGTTTCGGTAGCTTGATTTTTGTCTGAATAAAAAATAAGTGAAATTGCTACTAATTTATTTTAGTGGACATAGTCTATTTTGTTCCATGCGACTCTGACTATATTTTAAGGTGCTTAACCTTTATCCAGAGCGTTTTGCAATTTATTCACCCTAGCGAATAGGAAGAATATCAAGGCTACGGTACTACAGCCAATAATAATCGATAAAACAATGACAATGTAAATCCAAGTCTCCCACGAGGATGTATTCGCTGCATCTATTCCAAAATAGATACTAACTATCGGATATCGGACAAATTATAGTTAAAATTTGGATCTTTATTAACGTTTCGCTTACCATAAATCTTTTCATTGTATCCATTCACGTTATCAATGTCTTTGTTACTTTTTAGTTTCCACCATCCATAGTTGGCCTCCTTTGGTGACCAAGTTTTCCACGGATTATCAAATGCTTCCAAAAGCCACATTGTAAAGTTATTCTTCGTAGCCCATTGGTCCACCTCCACCCAGTATTCCTTCATATTGTCAATGTTTTCCCATGGCTTATCCCCTCTACTTGGCCATCTCGTCTGTCCCATAACTTCAATATTCGGGTTTAACTTCTTAAACTCGGAGCGAAAAACTAAAAGATCATTGCCAACCGTAATAAAACCGCTTTTAGCTCCAGACTGAACAGCATGAATTGCAGGCTCTGCCTCGCAAATAATAAAGTCTGACTGGATCACTATTTGCTGTCTAGCCAACAGCAGTTTTCCAGTTTCGGAAGTAGGATCTGCCGGAACTTCTGAAGTGAGCTCATAACATTTCTGTCTAGATCCTAACTTTACTCCCAAACCCATAGTTTTATTCCTGATTGCCTTTATCCAGTCCAGCGTTTGTTTAGCCCACTTCAGACTTGTCCCGATTTCCCCATGCGAAAAAACTAGTCCCTCTACTGTCCCTGGATAAATTTCATTTGCACGTTGGACGGATTCGAAGGCAACTTGAACTTCAGAATTCATTTGTTCCTTCATACTAGACTTCCACATGCCAACTATAATTGTAACGTTTTTACTCTTTGCTTCAAGATTCACAAGCGCAGCAGCTTCCGCAGCCATCACTTGAGCGTTACTCTCGTAATAAGTTTGGTTTCCAATGTGTGGCACTGCAAAAATAAATACTGATAGTATTAAGGAGTCCGATTTTGTAAAATCTTCATTTTGATTTTACCAAATACCATTGTCAGCCCCAACTCCGTAGGTAGCCACTCTAGAAAATTTGGTCTTCCGCAGCCATCACTTGAGCGTTACTCTCGTAATAAGTTTGGTTTCCAACGTGTGGCACTATAAAAATTAATAGTATTAAGGAGTCCGATTTTGTAAATTAAATTCTTCATTTTAATTTTACTAAATACCATTGTCAGCCCCAACTCCGTAGGTAGCCACTCTAGAAAATTTGGTAGAAATCACTTTCAGCATTGTTTTCACATCCTCCATCTTGTAGCTTTTCCATCCCGGAATGGGTTTCCCATCTTCGGAGTTTTTAACGTAAACGGAAAAATCTACTCCAGTAGTTAGCCTATTAAACTCAACGCATGTCACAATCGGAACTAAAATTAAGAGAAGATTTAGTATTACAATTTGGGGATCTTGTTTCGGCCACATGGTGCAAATATATCGACAACGGTAAAGTACAAATCAAAGGATAGTTTTAACTACTTGGCAGGCTGCAATTGCACTAAATGGTTAGAACTAATGTAACCAACTGGAGTCATCAGTGCGTTAGAATTGCTAATATTTAGTACGTCGTGAATCTATATTATGTTTAATTTGTTCCTCGAAGACCAAACTGTTGCTTAAACGCATTACCTAAAAGTACACATAAATTGAATTTGATTTGCATAGCTAATTTTTTTAGCATAGTTATGATGTTTGTGGTATTGGCAGACTTTATATTTTTGTGAAGCGTAAATCAATTCTAGGACATATAACGTATTACGAGGGAGCATGCTTAAAACATTTTTATTTGCATCTTCCCATCTTCTACATATCTTATTAAAATCATGAGAATGACATTTGATTTCGATTCAATACATGATAAAAAAAATGTTTCGCGGAAAATACGTCAACGTATTGCCACATTTCTATGCATTCTACATTCCAGTTACAGCCTCGACTCAAAACTTCTAACTAAGTTCATGTTTATATCATTGAATATTGGACTTTGCTCTGGTTAATGTTCCACATAATATCCTTGACAAATTCTGCAAAAAATAGAGCTACTGAGCGTCCAAGTAAAAAAGTATAAGGTAGTATTTTCATTTATTCTCGAGGTGGTTAAGTAAATTAGGTAATACATATTTAGATATTAACGAACGTTTCAATATAATGGATCCTATTTTTTATTTTACCAAAAATTTAGTGATGACAGGAATAACGTTGTCGATTCATTGTAACATAAATATAGCTAGGATGATTATAGATGCTATTAGTTTATTAAGTCTTCAATAAAGTCTCCATACTTACACACGCAAAGTAATGCTAATTTTCCGATTTGATTTAATAAGCTTGCTCACAACAAGCAGGTACAAAATAAGCTCAAACTCTTTAATAAATTTACTTAGCGAGTCATTATTCCAGTAGCAAGGCTCTAATGAAAGTGCGCTTAAAAATATGAGCAAATAAGATAAAAGCACCCTAACGCAGGCATACTATTTATCAGGTTCAAAATCTGCAAATCATGAAGCAACGAGCTGTTAAGAACCATAAAATATTCGATAAAAAAACGATATTTTCTGCAAAAATTAACTGATTATTAATATCAAAATTCGAATGTTTTAACCTTTAATTTGCCTCATCTTCTTCTAACAAAAATGTATCTATATTCATGTTCATATGGGTAAACTGACCCCACCTAAAACCAATATTTAACTAATGTAAACGTTACTTACCTACATTAAAATGTAACATCCTGTCGGTGTGTCGACTATCGACTATCGACCTATTTCAGAAGCTTCATGAGTTTAGTTTACTTCATCATAAAATGGCGTAGGATTGCCTACTTTACATGAGCGTTTTCATACCTCGCCATGAGCCAACATTGATAAATTACACATCAAAAGTATAACAGTGAAGTTTGCGGGGTGCGGGCGTACTTACCGCCTGACTGATTATTAAGTTGTCACGCATTAAGTCAAACGCCGCATTACCCAGACGTTAAAGTATACACTTGATAGCTTTTGACAAATTCATATCATCTACATCTTACAATCCATCTAAAGGAAAGATGCACTTATTCTATAGGGAAAATATTCTAGGACAGATACTAAAATTGTACCAATTTACTGCATAATTAGATTTTTACGTAAAAAATGAGTTTTCTAGTTTAGCTAAAGTCTAGAAGGAAAGCATCGTTTTCGCATTCATTTTTTTTGTTCGAATTTGGGTTTACCCTAGTGGATTTCAGGAGTTTTCATGGTTGTTTCAGAAAAAAGAAAACATTCTCATTTTCTAGGTTTAACGTAACTAAGATGAGAGGTAATTGAGTACTTTTTCTCCCTTTGGCTTGTTAAAGTCACAAGCATTTCCGTTTCATTCATTTAACTCGTTTGTTGACATTCTAGCTAAATGAATGAAATTAGAACAAAGAATTTGGGCGATGTTTGATTCGGAACAACGGAGTTGTTTGTATTTTGTCAAGCCGGATGTACATGAAATATGTCAAAGTTATTGCCTAGTCTATACAGTATATAAATAATTTTTCTGGAATAGATTTGAATGAATATTAAGGTTAAGATGAAAAGTGGTGTGTGGGACTGGTGAAAATCCTCATTTGCAGTCGTATTAAAAATCGCATAAAGTGTTTCATTGTTCTTCAGTGTCAATTCAGTCAACTTGTCAGCCAATGAACCCACGTTGTTCCATGCAGATTTCAACTCTTTTACTTCATTTCTTATTTTAAAGCTGAGAGTCAACAAAAGACGGATTGACTTGAATATTTCATTTTATTTTTTTTCTGAAAATCCATAAAACTCAAACTCACATGAACCTTATAATTATTACCATAGACCGTATACTTGATATGTACTACTTACTGTCCACTTCTTTCAGAAAGAGAAGTTGACGAATCCTCTCGTAAAAAATAAACCTGCGAGCTTTCGTCCGTTTGGTACTGCGGTTCCCCTTTTTGTATTCAATGAAAGGCGACAAAAAAGCAATTTCTTAAGTCTCATGATTCATAGATGCTAGATACCAGCTTT
>JAANSQ010001883.1:0-13529 GCA_036850885.1 Lepidocyrtinus dapeste | reverse complement strand
AGCTCTCATTGATTCCGAAATAATTTGAAATTTTTGATCGGTTGGTTATGTTTATTCAAATGGTTGCAAAGTAAACTTTCCTATAAGAGTAAACGTAGGCGTACTGATTTTTGCTGAAGGTCGAAAATTACGCTGGACTTTATAATGCTGACTTTTGTGGAAACTCCTACATTTGCAGTTTTGTTTGCTCTGAAGTATAAACTGTATTTGAAATGAGGTTGTTGATACACGTTCCACATAAATGTTGATAGAGAAAGCAAAAGTAGGAAATAGTACCTATGTTGCGTGATGAAATTTATGGCAGCGAGTGCAGAATATGAATCATTTTTTAGTACGATGACTGCTTAAAGATTGCATTGTATGTGAAAAATTGAAGCATTTTGTAAACGTGATGAATGGAAATGGTTTTCAGGACGTCAATAAACTCTTGAAACAGTTCGTGGTCAAAGTAGCCTATGGGCTGATTAGGAAAATGTTGCAAAGTGGCTAGCATGATGCATCACGCATAATGAATGTAGTTTGCGTAATCATTTTAAGAAAAAAATTAATGATATATAAGTTAACAGAATGCATTGTAACGTAAATTATGCGTTAAAATCTAAACTTTATGAAAAACTGAAATTAGATACAATTATGGTTAATCCGCTGGTATTTAACTTTAACTTTGTAAACTTTTTTAGTGTATATCGAAATTTCCGTCCGAGTGCCAAGAATTTTCGATCTAAAATAACTCTTATGACGACGATAATCAATGCTAGCGTATTCTATAATTTTGATCAGCATAAAACAAGAAATATGTAAAATGTAATGTACCCAATGGAAATATCAAAAATTAAACCATAATGCAGAAGAACCTGTGAAAGTTTAAATCTGGATTTCGCTTTTAATTCTGGAAAGGGTCGTCATGAATTTTCAATCTAAAATAACTCTTATGACGACGATAATCAATGCTAGCGTATTCCATAATTTTAATCAGCATAAAACAAGAAATATGTTAAGTGTAATGTACCCAATGGAAATTAAACCATAATGTAGAAGAACCTATGATAGCTTGAATCTGGATTTCGCTTTTAATTCTGGAAAGGGTCGTCATGTTTTGTTTTCAATATTAAAATTAAGTGAATGATAGACGATTTTTATGAATCTATAGTAATTGTTAAATTACTTAAATATTGTGATAGTAGTATTATGCATTTGAATGTACAGGACTACTTAAATTATATTATTTATGGATGTTCTTACAATATGTAACCTTCAATCCTCATCATCAAGCTGTCTATATGTCTCCTCTATGCTCAAAATAACCGCTACACAANATTTGAATGTACAGGACTACTTAAATTATATTATTTATGGATGTTCTTACAATATGTAACCTTCAATTCTCATCATCAAGCTGTCTATATGTCTCCTCTATGCTCAAAATAACCGCTACACAATGAAAATAATCACTTGCATGTTGTAAAGTTCTTAAATATAATTTTCTACACGATGTTTGCGTGCTTTCATTTCGGTGTGCAATTTACTTCGCCTAAACTTCAAGGGCACTTTTAAATCGGAGTGAAAACAATACTTAGCAATCACATTTAAAGGCAATTTGTACCGTGCAAAATTTGTAAAAATAGGACACGGTTTCAACGCTTACTACGTGTGTATCTAGTTGCTTGCGAAAAATAGTCTCCAAGTGTTTAAGCCAATAGGCTTTTATTATTAAGAGGAGCGTATGGTGGTCATTACTTTGAATAAAAATATATACGTATGGCCTTTATGGTAATGATATGAAGCATCTGGGCCGATCATCAAGTTCTTTCCAGGGATTCTCAGTAGAAACTCCGCATCTGCGATAGGTTTTTTCTTCAGATGAACGTTTCTCCTTGTACGATTCCCGTAACATGTTATGCATTCAATTCGAATAAAAAAACAAAATGTTTGTCACCCAGATATCCGCCAATATTTGAGTAGATCGTTCCATTTTTATATCACCATAGAGCAGCATTAGCTGAAAATAAAAAACGCGTCAAGTTCCATTTCTGCTGATCAAAATAATCGGGTCAGTCTCGTTTGTGCTTTTATTGGTATTATTTAGTTAAAAATGCGACTTTATCAGCAGTATCTGGGAGACAACATAAACAGTGATTATCTTTTCCTCCATTCTACTTTTCCTTTCCAAAATTCGTAGCCATTACAGTGAGTTTGACGCTAACAAAACAAAGTGTCCAGAAACCCTCCACTCCAATCCCGAGTGTAAAAAAAGTAAAGTGAATTATGTCAACGGATATTTTGAGACTGAACAGAGCAACATGGCGCAGGTAAAATACCCTCCAAAATGAACTCTTTTACTAATCCAGCACTTAGTTAGAACTATGCATGACTGAAGCATTTCTCAGTACTGCCCATTCTGGAACAACACAGGAGAAACTGGATTTTCTCTTTGGGTTCTCCATGAAAATTTCATTTTTGGAGCCACATTATCATCTATAAAAATCTCTTTTCGTGTTGGTGATCATTAGGTCAGCTAGTTATTAGCTGAAACCCACACACGGCGACTACTCACATGTCGGCAAAGACACGAGAAGACCATCAGGAAAATGAAAACTAAGCGATTCTTCCAACCACGTAGTTTTCCACACCATTCAAATTTCACCACAAAATGAGGTAAAGTCTCTTTAAAAAGTAGAGAAAATGCATGCTCCACTGTTCTATATATACGTAGGTGCATTATAATTTAAAAAGTTCTCCGTAACTTCAAAGTAATCATTGGCATTGAATGACCCCGTTTCGTAGAATGAGCTTAGGCTTATTTCGCGTGTGTCGACAGTTTCCCCCAATTTCTTGTTTGCATGTAACATGAATTAGTAAAGTGTTTTTAGATCACAAGACAGAAGTCCTTGGCTTCAAACAGCGTAGCATGCATAATTTCTACCGGGTACATCAAAAAAAAATTGTCTTCAACTATTAAATGCCATTACCTGGGAGCCAAACTGCCAATGAAAATCTTAAAAAGCAAGGTCGCGGTACAGTAGAAACTTAATTGCAACGTAGGTAACGTAACTTCCCAATTATATCATCTTTGAAGTAATTCACCTTACTGAAAAATTTACTTGAAAGTACCCAAAGTTAGAGTACTTTTACACTAGAAAAATATTTTAAATTACATATTCAAAGTGGAAAACATTCCAAGGAAGTGCTTTAATATCAGCAAGAAAAGAATCTACTTAGTTTTGCGCGTGTTAAATATTTTCCCAAGGATTACTTGTCTTTGAGGTCCAAGTCTTAATACTTCATAACCAATAACCATCAATAGCCCGAGTCATCATGGCAGATAAGGTTACGTTGTTTAAGCTTGCTGTTCCAAAATCCACTGAAGCAATTTTTTTATCAAGGTAAACTGTAAGAGATTACTTGTTTTTTATCATCTCTATACCCATAGAGAGTTTTAAAGTTTACGTTATTTATTGCCTGATACTACCACGCTTCATTAGTGAAGCGTGTCTATTCCCACTTGCTCATCTTTTATGAAATATCTTGAGCATAGATGATAATATGGATCCGGGGAAAAACTATTAAACTGGAATTTGATCATCTTTTACATTGTATAACTTTACCAGCATATCTTAGGTAATCTAAACTCACTTTTGTGATTTTCAGATGGAATACATTATCCACCTAACTTTTTGTATTTTGTTACAGTCACATTTACATCACTTTCTCTAGATATCAGAGGAATATTTGAATGGAGAATATAAAAGTGAAAACTGATGCGGATGCCGACTTTAGGAAGAGCGCAGGCTGTAGAATTAAATAAAAGGAGTTTTTCGAGACGTGCTTCCCCATTTGACTAGTTTTTAGCTCAGCTTTTCATAAGTTTTCAACTTCAAACAGATTCAAAGAAAAAGATGGAAAATGGCGAGGCACACTGTAAGCAAAACTTGGGATGAATAAGGTGAAAAAGATAAAATTTGAGGGAGGGCAAGCTTTTGTAAAAGCAACTAGTCAGAAACCACCATTGCTTTTCTCGCAAACTTGTTCCGAACAAGAAGCAGATGTCGAGAGCGAAGAAAGTTCGTGATGCGTAGGCCACACTAGAGTTTTAAAACTTGTTAAATTTTTTTTCCAGAAAATTATAATGAATGCTCGTTACCACACTACCTCCTTCGTAATGATGAGCGTGATGATGATGATGATGATACGTTCATTTCATAAATGCACCTGTACTTTTTACACTTTCGTGATGTGTACAGACACGTCATGCATTCATTTCTCTAAATTCTTGAAAAGAATCTCGTACAAAGAGAAAGTACACGAGGGGAGTTGTAAAAACATTTTTACGAGTTTACAACCTTTTTATGAAGGCTTATACCAGCGTTAGAAGTTTTTCGAACCCTTTTCCCCTCAAAAAATATTATATTCCTGGAGAGATATTAATAGTATTATTATACAAAAGTAGAGCTGGTTAAGTAGAGTGCATAATCCTTGAAGTGTAGCTGCATGCTTGCTGTTTTCATTTAATTATGAATGCATTAAACAAGCAACTTCTCTAATATTTTTTATTGTGGATGTGTCTAGATCTGGAAGGCATACGTAGGGTTTCATGTTATTAAAGATTTTTTCATTTAAATTATATATATCCTACTATCAAAGTTTTAAGGACTGCAGACGTGCTTTATACTGGAAATTAACACTCTCCCTACGCTTTATTTTGGCTTCCGCAGTGCTGTTTTCCTTTTCATAGTTAATCTTAATATTTTCTTTAGGGAAAGTTTTGTTTTGCGTGGATTTGGAATAAACTGGTATGTTTGCTGGTGAAAACGAGATTTTCATTGAACTTCAGGCTAATTTTCACTAACAGATTTTGAACAGCTTGCTCTTGGACGTTGAACTTTATGGGGAGTTGTGATAAAAAAAAGTTTCAAATTACATAGTATTTTATATCGTAGACTACTTTAGGAACGTATTTTGCATGTGAGAGTACAATGGGGTTATATGATACTCCAAGAGAGCCAGTTAAAGCGGAAGGGTTTTATAGGCTAAGCGAAAGAATTGGTAAAATATTACCTACATACTTTCCAAGAAAAGAAGCTTTTCTCCGAGATTCTTACAAAGTATTTAACTTTGCTTAGTTTCGATTGCAAGTGGACATGACTATGTAAGTAGGCAGTTATCTCTTATATTGGTAACCGCAGGCGCCCTGAATTCCTTAAAAGATTTGTTTCTCTTTACCCAACCGAAAGACTACAGCTTACTGAGCCTGACCAACCGTATAGGCTGTAGTGACTATAGCTCATGAGATTTTCAAGATGTGTAGTACACCATTTGAGCTGAAACACGTGCCAAAATCAAATCAAAGTTGGCATTATGAACTAAAAAGAATCTTTCTTTGCAACGAGACCAACCGAAGTTGGGAGTTTTGATAAAGTCGACGAAAATTACAAAGCCCACGCGAAAACAATTGTTCCGTGTAGAAAAGTTGTAGGGAAAGTCCCTAAGATCCTACATCACTACTTCTTGTCTCATCCAGTCACTCATTCAGTCAACTAGGGACGTACCGATTTTCTCTACGTACTGATAACAGAGTTCTATACTTTAGGGAACAAAGAGAGAGAAAGTAGTTAAGTGAAGTGGACTTTATTACTTCTCTTGGTCATGTTACATGGAACACGACAGGTAATATAACACCTACACATCAAATAAGTATTCCTAAGCCGAAAAAATGTGCAGTGGAAGGTACATAAACCACTTTTGTGGTCTTATAGATACTACCGGACTTTTGGCCGTTGTTCTGCTTCCCAGCCCATATCCCATTCTTATCTTGAGAATAGGTCCATTCCTTTTTAATCCGGAGAACAAAGCAATCAGGAATGAAGAGAGCGTTGGGAGTACATTGCGTACATGGCATAAATAACTGGTTGATGGCGACTTACCATTTTTGCTTTACAAAGCTAGTATCATGACACTCTCTCTAGCCGGTACTTCAAAACGAGACTAAACTTTATATCGTAGTGGACTGAACCTCTCAACCATGAGACAAAAGAGTGGTACAGCATACCATGACAAAGTGATATTGTGCACATAACTTGAGAAAAACAAACACAAACAATGTACGCATTTTATCTACGAGGCAAGTTCAACAATTCCTCTAGTTGACGCTGGCTGAAATACGATTCTGTAGGAAGGCTTTCTTTCGTAAAACTCTTTTAGGAAAAGAAAATAATGTAAAAATTAAATACTATAGAATATAGAAGGTGTATAGGGTCCATTGTCCAGATACAAAATCCCCTCTGGTTATTCATGACCAGCTACGTAGCGAAATTCAATATAATAATATAACTCCAAGATCCTGCTTTCACTGAAGACGTTTGTATTTTCTTTTTTGAATTTATGTAGCTGTGAGCAGCTGGCCAGCAAAAAATTAGTTGGCTTCCTGGATTACGTCTTGGAATAAGATCAAGACAATTCAACTTTATAGTAAGCTGTAAATGCTTTATTTCACTATGGCAGAAATTAAGAAGGGAATTATAATTTCTATGGGAGCGTCACACATTCTCCAGTTCCAACCATACAGAACTAGAGTAAAATGTCTATTTTTAGAGAAAAGATAGTTGTTCAGAAGATGTCCAAAAATTTTGGCAGCGTAAACTTGCAATGTCCAGCCCATGTCCAAAGTTGCCGTATCTTTCCAAGAACATATATTGGTAAAGATTTTTTACTTAATCTGTTTGAGTTCTTTATTGTAACGATCGCTTATTAAAGCTCTGTCTAAAAACAAAAACGTTACATTTTACTTTCCTTTAAAACTTATATGCATAAGCAGTTTTAGAAGAATCACAATTATTCAGGATAAAAGGGAAAAAATTAGAAACCCCAAATCCCGTTTACACAATTTTCTCTCTCTTTGTTTACGCTGTAAAAGCTGATTTTTTCTCCCCTTTCCTAAATTTCTTTCTCTCCATTTCACTCCAAATTATTTACGCTTCCCTCGGGAAACAGGAAATTAAGGAAGGTAGTACGGAGCCAAAGTCATGTCAGACCGAAATAAGTCACTACTCAAGGAAAACAACGTAGCGGCAAGAGCCACTCTCGTGAAATACAAAACAAGCAAATACTAATCCAAGTCTACAATTCTACTTCAAAGAAACAAATACGGAAAACTGTTTGCCTACCAATAAGTACATATTTGTTTCCAATTCCTAGAAAGAAATGTTAAAATTGTTTGGAATGAAAAAATCTTAATGTATTGCAAATATAAATCCCTCTCGTCGTAAAATGGTTGCCTCAAGGACTCTTTAGATTCTATTCTTGGATTCTTTTTGAGACAAAGAGGCTCTCAGAAATTAAAAAACTTTGAATTTGATATGCACGTGGAGTGAAGATATTTCGTATGAAAAAACCAAATGCATATGAATTTGTATTGACTGGAATTTTGAAACAGAAGAAGAGAACCTACTACGTAGCAAAGGTAGATAGGAATGTTTGGATAGAACCTTGCATATTTTATGCTAATTGGTGCACTTTCACAGTTCATGCATGTGCCAGTCAACCTAGAGGTATTTCTTTTGTAATTCCTCTTGGCATATGTGTCTACGTGAAGCAACCAAAACGAACATGTTTATCTGCAACCATAGAATACGTTAGTGTGGTTGTGGTACCTACTAATTGTATGGAACTCTTTCAGGCATTAAATTACAGGGTTTCAATGCAACCACGTGTACGATGGTAAATTATAGTTTATACTTGAATTGTCATACTCTTGGCTCTCATATTCCACCCATTCTAAGAGACTCTTTAAATTACACGTAATAAGGTGTGGAGTTTTGCCAAAGATACTTAAGTGGGCAGCTATTTAAAGAGCAACTTCCTTTCCTTTTCTACAACATTTTCGTGAAGAGGTCTTTCCTTATTGTCCAAGGAATGAACCAAGATAATATATACATTTAGTTTGTAAGGAGTACGAAAAGCATCTTGAAAAATTCAGTAGGGGAAATCCAATAGGTCAGGTACATGACCAAAATACTACAGGAAAGTGAACGGTCAGTACACTGCACCTTTGGCCAATTTACGCTATACTTCCCCCTCAAAAAATACCTAATGCAGTATCAAGATCCTAGTCCTACGAATCCAAACCCATATTTAAAACCTAGAGCTAAGGGTTATTGCCTATCTTCTCCACCTCTCTCTCCACCATGTAAAGTTGGGCTGCAGTAGGATGAAAAAAATTTCACCCAAGTTTCGCGAAGCGCAAGCAAATCATGAAGTGATGCGTGAGTTTTATGCAGGAAACACGTGAGTAGAATACAAATGTCAACTGGAATTCATTGTATTTTTTATACGTGATATTTCCCTCTTTGCAATGTGTACACTATGGCGTATTTTTTGTGATTTTTTTACTTGTCGCCTCCTCTGAATTCTTGCTCTGATTTTTCCAAATATAAGTGTAATATGATACGGCGTTTTATTAGATTTCCTGGTTGTGTAACATAAAAGTGAAAAGATTCTAGTGGGGTGGGGTACTACTTTCCTATCAAAATGGGAAATACAAAGGAGAAAGCTGAGCGCTAGTCCTTATTTCAGCGGCGGTGCATAATACCCACCTAATTCCTACATCCTTTTTCTTGTTTTTTTTACCCTAAATCCATTCATATAATATCGGCTTGAGGTAGATGGAATGTGAGCCCTTTCTCCTTTTTCTAGTTGGTAGTATAGCATTTCTTTTTTAATCCATCTTAAACCTAATGTGTCTATCACATATGCATTTGTAATGCCTGAGTTCCCAGTAAGTACTAGTTAATGTCGGCTTGAGGTAGATGGAATGTGAGCCCTTTCTCGTTTTTCTTGTTGGTAGTATAGCATTTCTTTTTTAATCCATCTTAAACCTAATGTGTCTATCACATATATGCATTTGTAATGCCTGAGTTCCCAGTAAGTACTAGTGTCTCCCTATTCATTTCGAGTATTTTTAGGTGCACCCTTCTCCCTGCATTATCGCATCGCATTTCACTCTTCTCAACAAATATCAATCTGACAGAATCAGAAGAGCGTGAAGAATTTTTAATGGAGTATTGGTTGTTTTGCAGTGGTAGTGGTGAAAATGCTTACTCAAGGATTCTTATTAGCATGCACATTCATTTGCTCAAGCTTTTGAAGCGGTGTGTGATGGTGGTAGGACTGTTGTGAATGGGGGTGGGATGAGTGTTAGGACTACTTTAAAAACCCTCTATAGATTTCATCTATAGACCTTGGTATTATTTCTATATTACGTCATCTCATCACCCTAAGCCATCAGATGAACTCGAGGAAAATGGGATTTCTCTTAATGCATGTAAACGGTTAAGTAATGAAAGTTATTGTTATTACAACGGTATGAATATACACACAAGGTTAAATCTTACTGGTAGAGTTTGTGAAATCACTGAATTTCGTAGATTATAATCAACCTGATTATTTTGAGTGGTTAAGTGGAGACTATGAATGTATTCAAACAACAGCTTATTATCCTTTCAGATCTGTTAGCCAAACAGTTAGGTTTATACATTATGTTTTATGGAATTCAACGGTAAATGTAAAAGTAGTGGCAAAGGAACGTGTTTCATTGATGATGACAACAAAATGCACGGGTAAAAGTAGTTAAAAGTATTATAAATAAATGAAGAAATGAGTGAATGAACTGAATTTTCGGCAACGTACTTTAGTCTACTCGAACCTAATTTGTAAGATGGTTAAAATGATAATTATACGGCGGTGATTTGGAATGTCGTGAATTTTTTATCCAAGCCTCCAAGCGCCACCAAAAATGTATAAATACCAGAGCAAGGCTTAAGTGCCTATGATGAAAGTAATTTGGGCTTTTGTTTCACTAATTCAAATGAATTGTTTCAATTGTGGTATAGAAAGAAATGTTGTGGTGAAAGTTGGTTGTTTTTGACTTTTCGTGACTGTATAGAAAGGAGAGCAAAAGTGTGATTATTTATACATTTGCTTGTGCCAAAACGAAACAACAACATCCAAATATGTATTGAAATGATATTTTTATCTAAGAGTATTGTAATTGATAGGAGGGAATGAGGCAGGATAATAAACATATACAAGAGCGTAAACGATGTTATGATAGGATATTTCGGTATGTGTAAAGGTATTTACTTATATGCGAAATGTTTTTGGCCACATTCTTCATTATTGAGGGTATTTATGAAGCAAGTCTGGCACAGTTGTTTCGCCTCGTGTAGTGTATTTCTCGGTGCATAGTTCCTCTGGCATAGGAGCGATAACGTCACAGCAACTTTTTTCTCTGTGGTGGTTGACTATGATGGATTACCCACTTCCCATACCCCTTTCAAACGTAGTTTGATACTTAAATAATGTTATGATGAAATGAAAGTCATCCTAATGGGGCCTATATGGTAGACTATTGTAAAAAGCAAAGTTTTTATAGTGAAAGCAGCGCTTTTCACTTTCCCTGTGCTTTCTCTCTCGCACACAAATTTTTTCTCTATGGCCAATAGTCGGAACGGACCGCCATCGTTGCGGAAAGCTCACAATTCATTCACATCATCATAATATCATCGGCTAATATTTCAAATTTCTCATATCTTAACCTATTTACTCCAGTTCTCTTTAGTTCACCGAGTTGGGTTAGCGAGCCGGGCTCGTCGTTTGCCCTGATGTTCAAGTCTATTTAATATACGTCCGGATAAAATTTAGCCAGTCAACTGAACTGAATATCGAAGAGACTCTATCGAATGCTTACTGGTTTAGATATTATACCGTTAAAAATGTACCGAATGAACGAATGTGTGAATCAAAAATTCTCGTTTCAGGAACTTACTCTATATAGCATCACATAACGTCGCCTTATACACTTGCAGACCACGTCCATGTTTAGTCCTGCTGGGATGAGAAAACGTAGTGAAGGGATAGTTTAACTAATTTTTTCTCGATATTATTCCAAAATGAATGTTTGCGTAACAAGGCTTTTCATAAGCGCAAGCTGTCATCGTGTTTCGTGAATAATGCAAGAGAAAGAGAAAAATAGCGGAGGAAAAATGACAGGACCGCGACCCACATAATAATGCAGCGGGTTAAATATTGTGGGAAAATTCTAACCACCTATAGCCCACGTCCCTTAAATTGCAGAGAAATTTTTGTAGAGAAAAAAATAGATTTGATATGGTATGAAGACCTTGTTCCTAGCCTTTTTTATTCATTCGACGTAAATAATTCGGCGTAGATTCCTACGGAAGATTGATAGAGCGCCAAAACATCCTAAATTGCAAAAAACAATCAATCTATGCGGACTACAATCTAGATTACTTTGCTTACCATGGATGCGTACTTATTCATTCGATTTGGGTGCCTTTGTTTCCCAGATTAAATTATACTAGTTCATTCTCTTTTCCCCAGAAATCTTTGCATCTCATTTCTTTTTTCTCTAGAAGTTGTTGGTATTTTGGTTATATAGTAATCGCACCTACTGTTTAGACAGGTTTCCCCGTTGTACTGAGGAAATGTTGGAGATGACAACCTGTCACGACATTTGTATTCCCAACGAGAACCATCCTTCTTCCTTATTTCATTCTTCATTTTCTTTCGGTGGGATTAGTTTCAAGCAAAACTTGTTTGCTTGCATGCAATATCCTCCCATTTCCTTAGTTTTTCTCACTTTCTATTGCGTGTCATGAATTCCCAGGAATCAAGCTCATAGTGTGCGCACTGTACAATTTAGCGAAACAAGTTTGAGTGAAAAGAAAATGATCAATGATCTATATAAAAAAAGACATTTTCTACTCCATCTCTTTTCCTCGGCTTTTGAGTGATGAGAGAAGAATGTATAGGTATGCTGGAGTTTTGACTTGGATCGAGGTAAGCGGTTGTAGTACTGGTACTCTTACAGTTTATGAGAAAGGGTATGAGTATAACCGTATATAAAAAATGACGTGAGGGTGCTTTCGCTTTTATTTGCTCTGTTGTTTTGTGTTTACTGTTTACTGCTTCGCTTGAGTATTTTATTGGAGCACCTAGTCCCCTTCATGCGTCTTCCGTTTTTCATTATTGTCCTTGATTCAAGTTATGTTGAAAAGGAAATAGGAATATATTGCTTGGACTACTCGAATAAAACTAACATAAACCATGTTTGATTTTTTACAGAGAAAAAAGCTCATCTTTTTACAACAGCCATTTCTCGTTGGGCAAACAATGGAATGAAATTCATGGGAAAAGGTACTCTTCGATTAATCTAGATACACACCTAAAAACAAGACCAGTCGTGTGGAATTGAGACAAATTCCTGAAAGAAAGCATTTTACTTGAAAGTAGGAATTTAGGTAGAGGATGACTAAGGTATAAGCTATAGGAAGGAGTAAATTTATAATATTCCTAACTGGAAGACGGTAAGACATAAGATTCTTAAAATGTAGAGCTATAAAAAAGGATTTGAAGTGGGTAAATACAGTTAAGGTGTACTTTTAAAAATTAAGCAAGAAAAACTCTACAAAAAATCTGAGCAGTTTGTATCTTACGTGGTACACTGAAAAATTCCAAGAGAAAAGAACTCAAACGGTTATCGCAGTGAGAAATTAATGGCTCTCTTGTACCATTAGCTATGATTGGCATGGAAGACTTAACTCTTACGTCGACATGGCAATGACAATTCACTGCTGACTTGTGACACAAAGCAGCAAAAACTCTCTTAGTTTCAATATGCTTCGTCATTGCGGAAACGACGCCATATTTTAAACGTCTAGCTAGTCTAACAGGAGAAAAGTACGGTTATAACTTAGTTTTCAATTGTAATCTTTGTAAAACCTTCACAAAAGAGAAAAGGGGAGCTCTTGTTAAGTTGAGTGCGTCGTGAGCTCTCTCCATTCTTTTCTTCTGTAAAGAGGCAGTGAGGACGACTGATCATAAAAAACAGGTGCACTCGCCCGCCTGCTAATTACCCGCTTCTGAGAGAGTCAAACAGTTACCTACTTGAGCATTTATCACACAATGCATACTGTCATAATTTTTCACTTCATACTTTATTAAAGGGAAAATGGGCGATGTAGAGCCAAATCATAGTATTAATATAAAAGTATAGTAAATGACGAATTTTCCGCAACGGCTGGTATTAACAGAACCTTAAGGTGACGTAAGAAATAACCGAAGCAGTCATACGGAATATCCTGTATCCGTCGAAATAACTCTAGGGAGTTATTACATTGTGGAAGTAAATTAACATTTACCAAACGAGATTGGCTTAACCATTTCATAATAATTTTTATAAGTGCCGATAAAAATTGGAATGAGTAGATTGCGACCTAGTTAAATAATTTTTCCCTTCACTGATTTTCCCGACATTCCATGGTAAATGTCAGAGAAACACTAGAACTTTAGCACGAATCGAGGAATTATGCTTGAGAAAGTTTTGTCGGAAAAGTTTAGACTGTTCGGGGGGAGGCAGTACTCTTCACAATCTTGATGAACGTCTATATACGCAAAGTGATGACGATGAAATGTCAAAAATGAAAGACCTTACATAAAGATGAAGCACTTCCATA
>JAANSQ010001882.1:0-13536 GCA_036850885.1 Lepidocyrtinus dapeste | reverse complement strand
GCAATTTATGTATTTATTTTCCAATTTGTGTTATGTTTTATGTAGTATGGACAGTAAATTATGTTCCTTTACAATTGGATTTTATTTATTCGAACGATATTGATTTATTTTGTTTTTGATGCACCTCCACCAGCAAATGCAGAGAGCAGTTTTGAGAAATCCAATCCCCCTCCTTTGTTTTCACTCAAAGCTTTCATCATGCTTCCCAAGTCCTGCCCACCTAGTACTTTTTTTACCATGTCCATGATTCCTGCCATTCCGCCGCCCTTCCCACTCCCATCTCCTCCTAAAGATTTCATTATCTCACCTAACCCCCCTCCACCTCCACCACTTCCACCACCTCCAAACTTCTTCATTATGTCTCCCAACCCACCGCCTTCCTTTCCTCCACTAAATTGCTTCATCATATCTGCCATGTTGCCACCTTTGTCTCCCCCAAATTGATTTAACATACCAGATACACCATCAGCTCCTCCTGCTCCTCCAAACTTTTTCATAATATCACCAAGGCCACCACCAGAAGCACCCCCTCCGTTGCCAAGATTTTTCATCATATCAGCCATGTTTCCTCCAGCTCCTCCTTGTCCAAACTTTTTCATCATGTCCTCCATGGGGTTACCTCCTCCACCAGAATTGCCACCACCAAATTTTTTGAGTATCTCACTCATGCCATCCGCATTCCGTTTAGCCAAATCTATCGATATAGTGGATTTTCATGTAATTGAATGAACAATGACCATGAATTCATTTCAGATGTGCTTCCATTACCATGATTTCTGAAATTATCTTCTGGAAAGCTTGTAGGTGTCCCCTATGTATTTAACAGAGAACTTAGACTTTTAAAATTGAAAAATTAAATTATTTACACATTTTTATGGAAACGAAACTAAAAACTTGTATGTTTTACCAAAGTCCAGCCTACGATACCAAGGAAATATACAATTTTGAGTCTACTCATCATTATCAAATTCTCCCAAACTCTGAAGTCAGTCCCCATTTTCGGCAATTTGATATGATGAAGGTTACATGGCCTAGTGACAAAAAGTTTCATGAATCACGCCAAATAAACTGTTGCATCGATTTCCGTTCCAAAAAATCAATGAACAATCATTTATTTCAGCCTGCATGCAACCTCAAGCCATAGAAAAATGCCATTGGTGAAGACTAAAGAAACTGATTTTTACATATTGCATGATTAATGAATACAACAATAGAATGTTTGCATCAGTAAAATTATTAATCCTCTCCTAGATCATGCATAGTTGCATGCAAGTATTCATGCTAGTAAAGCACTAAAAATCGATTTGCAACTAGGTCTCTTTAATATCAACTGGACAATGAGCTTCGGATTTAAGTTCCGGTGCCAGCCATGCAATGCAATTTGAACAACAAAATTAATATAAATGTTGGCTTTACTATTCATAAACTGCTTTCACCGTACTCATTCTTTCGTGACCTATGGATGATTGAAATTGAAAACAAATTAAACACATCAAACAGAATACTTATTGTGGTCTAATGACTGATTGCTTCAACACGCTAAGGATTTTTCTCTGTATTTCATATTTCATCTAAAATCCTTTGTTCATGGCTCTTTAAAAAAATTC
The DNA here is from genome assembly GCA_036850885.1 of Lepidocyrtinus dapeste. Taxonomy (NCBI): domain Eukaryota; kingdom Metazoa; phylum Arthropoda; class Collembola; order Entomobryomorpha; family Entomobryidae; genus Lepidocyrtinus; species Lepidocyrtinus dapeste. The sequence continues at coordinate 11,929 of JAANSQ010001882.1, read as the reverse complement.
ACAACTTTGTTTCACATTACCCTGTTTACCGCGGCGGGAGAACAATTAGTGGACATGAAAATAGTAAAAACTCATCTAAACTTAACGTGCTACTGTAGTAGGCAATAAATCACTGATACATAATTAGAGTTAACCTAGTGTCACGATTGGTTTTCGTTTGGATTGTGATTTTGTTGTGGAATGGATGCGATGCTTTAATTGATTCATTTAATACAGTACGGGCAAGTAATAGATGTTATCGCTGTCATTTGTTAGTTGCATAAAGTTCAGAATGATCTAATACATTTTTTAAATTTATTTTTAAGGAACCTTGCTAATTCAACGGAAGTAATAATAATTTTCAAGATGCGGTTGCCTCTGCACACACTATTAAGGAATTCGTTCCTTTCAGTCCGTCAGCAGCGTCAATTGATAGCCAGTCGGTATTTGGGAACAACTTCCTGTCAGTTTCAAGAAAGCGAAGGAGCTTCTGGGACTGGAAACACGATTTCTAGGTCTGATGGCTTCCTGAAGGAGGCTTATCACTGTAATGAGGCTTGGAACAAGAGGTTGGAAACTCCTATTCTTCAAAAAGTTAATTTAGGTAAAGAGAATGAACTCATTTTAAGCTTGATTTGATTACAAACCAAAATCTGAAATGAAGACCGACAGATATTATTAAAGTGTATTTGATTGATAGAGGATTTCTTCTACGACATTGACAGAAGATATCACTTGGACAAAGTCATAAGTTCGGTCGATGTTGATGTCGTACGTATTTGCCTTGTTCATATTTACTTCTTTAGCATATGTGTAAAGTACTGAATTAAAAGTATTTATCATGAATTATGTATTTAGTTCGCCAATAAAGTCACAAAAGAGGAAAATTTGGAGGAACTTGAAGAACTTGTTCATAGACTACGTAAATCCCCCGCGACTGCGGATTCATTACCATCTACGAGTTATGGTCTTATTCGTGCGTTTTTGAAAGCTGGGAAATTGGATGACCTCATGAGAATTTTAAACGACCGCTGGAACTATGGGATATTTGTCGACGGTCATGTTGCTAATATTTTAATGGATGAGTTCTTAAAACAAGGAAACAATAGAGGTGAGTCATTAATAAGTAAAATTCAGAAACTAGTCAGTTTTAAATACTTGATTATAATAAATGTCTTTATTTTGGTTTGGTGATTGATTATGGAATACAGATGCGGCAAAGGTTGCCAGTTTGCTAATGCTTGAGGAGGATTTTGGATCTCCGACAACTCAACATTTTGTCCTATTATCTTGTCTTAAATATTTACAGGAGCCAACTCCAGATCCTTGGGAAACTAGTCCCCCGAAGGAAGAATCAGAAGATGAAGTAAAACTGACAAATTGAAATTGATTATTAACTGAAATAATGTAGTACAGAAATTGAATTCAATATTTTAAAAATGATATTTGCAGATCAAAGTAAGATTATTTTACATCCGAAATCCTTATTTTGATGATCACTTTGATCTCACCGACCCTAACCATATTATTGGGAAGACATTGTTCATGGTTGGTCGAGAAATTAAGGACGAAATAGTTTCAACCTCTGCCAGATTATATGGCTTGTCGTTGTACGGAAAATGGGACAAAGTTGAGTATCTTCTGAATGAAATCGTAAAAAATAAAAGACCTGTCGCTGAGGAAGCGGTAAGTAAAAAAGCTGGCTTAACATAAAATTAACAAACTACTTACTTTTAATGTTTTATTTATTTATTTAAATTACAATAGGTAAAGAAAAGCCTGGAATTGTGTGACGCAGCTCAAGCAATCGTGGACGCTTCTCCTGATAAAAAGTTACCGAAACCGAAGGTTCATCAGTTTCCCGGTGTAAATCTGGATGACTCATATCTCAACAAAATGTGGTCTTTAATAAATCCTCCAGAATATGAAAAACACCTTGCTCCAGTCAAATCCCTCCTCACTTCCAATAAAATCACTGTTTCAAAAGATTTAGACTTGGTAAAGAAAGCAGAAGAGCTTGTTGCTTCTGCTTTAGCTGAACGAGAAGACAAGGAGATTGCTACTCAATTGAAAGTTTTCAAAGAATGGGATGAGCAGCGTATTATTGAGCTGGACAACCAAATGAAGCGTTTTAGGAAATTCGAAGTGATGGAAAGTATTGAAAAGAGGAAGAAGGATCTCCAGGATGATGAAGACGTCATTTTCTTTTTCGACAACGAAGAAGAATGGATGATGAGGTAAAGGGTGCCAAATATACATTTTAATTATTTCTTTGACCTTGAATTGACCCATTATGGTATTGATACTTTAGATTGCCGCCAGAAGAGCAAAAAGGATACACATTGTCAACGGAGTATACCCCTACGAATTGGACAAAGTTTGTCAGACATATTCCACCGAAGAAAGTCAGAAAGAGGAAAAACAAAACGGAGTAATTGTATGATCAATCTGTCTAAAATTACATAAATACCTAGACTTCACTTTTGTTTTGACTATCCAGTTAATTTGGTCATTGGATGAAAATAAACTTTTGTAGCATTTATAACAACATCAGATAAATTTCTTAATTATTTATTATCACAACCGTATTTCGTCTTTATTCGTCAATTTAACGGATTATGGGCTTTGAACACATCAAAAATTCGTACAGTTTAGAACATTAATTAAATTATTATAATTATTTAAAGTTTAAAAAAGCACCCATATTAGTCTTAATGGCTTGCCAAAAATTCTTAATCGTCACTGTGTCAGTTAAAGTTCAGTTTCATATTAAATTACAAAATCTGAATATATTCCATAATAATCGCATACTTTTTGTATGAAGGTGAATCATGAATTCATCAAGTTTGAAAAGCTGGTTTTGAAAAGCTGTTAGAGGTAGTTGATTTTGTGGAACAATTACTATTAGATCGTTTTATGGCTGTGGCGTTCATTTTTACTTGTATCAACGGTGCATTAGAAATCACGCCTAAGGCTGGACGGTAGGAGGAAGTGAATTTCAGAGTAGACTTAGCTTGAACGGATGGGGTAGTTCGGGCAGAATTACTTCGTTGAAGTGCTGGAGTTCCAACTTTAGACTTAAGAATGGTTCCGTTCAACTTTCCTGCAACAGTTGGAGTGGCTAATTTTGCCAACCGTGATAGTTTTGGTTCTGCTTGGGATGCCTTGACTGGTTTCGTCTGCTTCAACTTTGCTTCAACCTTCAATGACCTTAACAGAAAGAATAAAAAATACCAGGAGTAACAATTACTTTAAATTTTAAATTCATAAGTCAATCTGATATTTATCACCGGCTTACTTCCTTCCGGCCGACTCCAGAGATTCTGTAGATGCTGACTTCAAGGCGTGCAATTTCAGCAGGACACGACTGCAAATTTAAAAAAATAAATTAATTAAAAATTATATCGTAATTTTAATTACTTTAAAATAACTAAATACTTACTTGCGCAGGCTACCATGTGGTGAAGGAATAAAAGAAAGTTTTTCAGGGATGACCTCCTCGTTCTCAACATCTGCAACAATATTTCCACATGACCCCATGCTTGGCCTGCCAGGACACTTCCGTTTCTTAAAGGACTCGTCGTCACTGCTGTCATAAGGATCAACTTTCTCAAAAAGTTTCTTGGATTTTATTTTAACTGTCCAGTCCTGTAATTGTGGGGAAGTTATCTTAGGCCTGGTGGGTATTTGTCTTCTAGGGGACGTGACTTGTGCTTGTAAAGCCCTCAGGGATAACATTTCTTTTCGCAGCTCCTCAAACGCTTCGCACTTATTCAGCAACGCCACGGTAGCTTTTTTGCATTGTAGTCTCATAGTTGCCAAATCTTTGGAAAGCGATTCATACACGGAGCCCTGGGCATGTAATCGCTGGACCTCAGCCTTCAACCTGGTCACTTCGCTTTCCAAGTTTTGATTCTTCCATTGCAAGCTGATGTTTAGAGAGCGCATAACCTCTATATTGTCCATAGTTTCGATATGCTCTATGCATATGACTGAAAATATTTGAAAACAATTAAAATTACTGATTGTAATAAAATGTATCTGTAAATTTCATAATTGTGTAGAGTCTTTCTTTTTCAAATAAAACGTATCTACGATTTACCATTTGCTTTGGTATTACCACCTCCCGAATCCATTTTCAAGATTCCTCAATTAGAAATGAGCGAATTAAAATTTTTATAACGTCACAGGGTTTAAAAAATAACAAATATCAGGAATTTAGCCAATGGATTTTTTTTAAGTGATTAGTTTGATGGACTGACTGATACTCTAACAGCAAGTTTTAGTTTGAGTCATGAACGCTTGGACACTAATTCAATACTAACCACCTTCCTGTTCATTAGATCGGCTTATTGTCATTCTTATCTAGAGCGAGCAAACTAGTACTTTTTATTCTGACAAAGGAATTCGCGGTGGAAAATATTTTTATTACCATAAATGTATCTAATATATCCATTCGATTTTTGTTAGATTCTGTAACATTAATACTTCATTGCTTTCTTGTACCTTCCTCATGCCTTCTCTATCTGGGTCAGTCTTATTAACATGTTCTTTAACAGGATAAATTTTGGGCCCGAAATTTGCCTATGAATTGGTATGCTATTTCCATCAAGGAGATAGATGTAAATCTATAAAAAATGTTTGTTTCATTAAGGGGAGAGTAACACATCATAAAAATATCCAATATATGCGATGAACCAACAAGGAGTCGGAATATTTAATGCAGGTAAAAAGCGTTTAATAGTTCCATCATGATATCCTGAAGAAAAGTTTAAGGATACATTTTAGTCATTTGATTTTTACAGCCCATTGGACGATCGTTTTGCTCATTGGTTTTTAAATAATACACCTTAAACCTGTCGATTATGAATAGTTTTACCGTGCTTAATTTGTTCTCCAGACTTTTTTCTTTATAGTACAAAACCTCTTTGCCATTAATTTGTAAAATTTATGCTTTTTATGTGGCGATCTTTTTTTCTCTCATCTTAAAATTCTTTCCAAAACATCGTTCATCGTAGTTTCATCAATTACGAGGTACATATTCCATAAATATTACTGAAAAATTCCTTTCTTAAAAATTAAGTATATTTGTTGTCGCAGTGCATAGAATGTGCAGCTTTACATATTTTTTAGCAAAAATCTACATAGAAATGAACAATAGAACTGATTACAGATTTTGAGAATGAAGCACAAATTAAGTATTTCCTTAGGAAGTGAGCAGAAAATTCCCGAGAGAATGATTCAGAGATATATGGCCGCAATATGCCATCGCTTGGAAGAAATGTTGAAACAAAGGCCGAAGAGCATCCGTTGGATTTCAACAATTGAAATCTATGTAAAAGCAACAAATAGACAATTGAGAGTTAAATACAATTCCGGTTTTAATTTAATTAGCATGCACTTTATCTCTATATACCTGAACCACAGCCTGAGAAAGTATCATGCCCGGAAGCCAGACTGTAGCGATAAAGTCCCAGTACGTTATTGGAATCGGCTCGAATTCTTTCAGAAATATTAAAATTACTGAGCATAACATAGTTAGCACAGCAGCCACGAAATTTGTCACCCGATGCATTACAAATTTCTAAAAGCAGATAAATTATTTTTTAAACAATTATTGAAATTAAAATGAAATTTTGGGGAAATTCGATACGTACGCGAAGAAGGTATGGGGTGAAGCAAATCATTAGATAGGCCAATAGAATGGTGCAAGTAATGAGAGGGACCAAGACTGAATTATAGACGACCGTGATACAGGCGCTGATGAAAGCGATGGTAATTGTCTGTAATAAATTGACAGTTTAAGAAGTTTATAGTGTGGCAAGATAAGAATTTGCTGAATTGATATTGGATATATATACCAATGGAAAAATTAGAGCCAGTGAGACAAATGGAGACCATCTGGATCTGTAAGACATTCCGATTCGGATGCAGATTAGAAGGGCCGCAAACATCGCGCTATATTGAGAAAATCGTGAAGTGAAATTATAATACACTTTATTTTTTAAAAAAAATCGATGGAGCATAAGTTATATACGCTTACTATGCCAGGTATACCCAGTCATGACTCTTCTTAAAGAAGTGCATTGTTGCTTCTCTAAAATTACGAATTAAAATTTTTACACCCTCGGGATAAAGTCGTCATTTTGATCAACTATTTTAAAGTTACCTTTCATACGCCACTGAAAAAACTACTAAGTTAATTACTAGTAGTTGAATCACTCTTACTGTTAGCAACTTTGCAAAAAATATGGCTTGCAAATCTTTCCTCGTAGCAAGGTCTTTCGAAACCTTGTACTGAGGGCAAGTGCAAGGAATCTATAAAATGGATGTGATTTAATAATCAAATACGAATCCGAGGTTAAACTATTGGTAAGTTTGGGACTTTACCCAAGTTGATTTTCTTCTATCGTCGTCACCTCCATCTTTCTTATGAGATTTGTGTCTATTATTCCTTCTATCACAATCTGTACAAGCCTCAGAGCCTTCATCCCCGGCATCGTCACCCATTCCCTGGAAATTTGCGTCCCCCTCAGACTGATGATGATGATGATGATGATGAAGTTCTTTTGTCGAATGATTCTGGCTGTGACCATGGCCTGGCTCAGAAGGGTGTTTCTTCGATCTAGCAGAGTAGCTAACATCATCTCCTCTTGAAAAGTTTCGGCTATCATCTCTAGAGTCTTGCCTTGACCCAGAGAATCCTGATTGAGATGAAGATTTGCGACTTAGGAGCTCTTCAACTATCACTTCTCGTTCTTTAAGAGGTTGCGCAACCACAAGCTGGGTATTTGGGGGTTGGTGCTCTTCAGCTTGAGTGGGCTTGGGCGCTTCGATTGCATGATTTTTATGTTTTCGACGAGGGGAACGTTTTTGGCGATTCAAAATTTTGAAAGTATCCAGAATTATTTCATCTGGAATCACATTTGTGTTAGGCATCCCGGAGACGATTACTAATGCTAGCTAGCCTTTCTCCAGAAAGCGCAGCGTGTTCAACCAGATAATCCGCCTCTAATTACATACCTTGTGATATGTACATTGAATTGACCCCGAGCCGAATTATGTTAGTATTTCCATTGGTCCATTGATGCTGCCAACTACACGACCAATTTTGCTGATTTGAAGAATAAATAAATACATCTTCATAATTTGGAAATCAATCATGCTACTTATAGAGACTTTGGTATTACATCATTTATTAATTTATTATGCAATACAAAAGAATATGAAGTAAAAAGTCTTCTTGGCAACGAGTTGGAAAGTTTTTTTTGTCCCCATTCTCAAAACAAGCGACATTTACATGTTTGAATTTGTGAAGACGATCGACCAAGTGTGCCCCACATGATTTTTTCAAGGCGTTTCAATTCAAGTATTCACAATTAAATACCGCATTGTGTATGCAATTTCACTTATTATTGTCTCAAAATAATGCTACATTCATGAATTCTTTAGCCATTATAAAATTACATGCAAGATTATTTTAGGGTAAGGCAATTTCTGTATTAGACTTGATAAAAATGTTCAATATAATTTATTCATTTGCGTGACTTTATGAATCTCAAGTATTTAATGTTTAAAATGTTCTCTTATAAGAGCTCAACTCGTTATTTTATCTATTGGCTGAAGACCCCGCGAGTTTTAAATAACGTAAATAATCCAAACAAATCTACTCATTTTGCTACAATAATTAGGAAACTCTGTAGTGCAGGCAGAGCAGAGTGTTTAGTTTGGCTAATTGTATTTGCTCTTTTAGGCTACAGTGCAATGCCCTTATTGTATCAGAGTAAAATAACATCAAAAACCAACCGAAACTTTAGAGTGCGTAAAGTGCTACGGACGGATATTCAATTAACATTACAGCTTTATGAAAGTGTAGTGGACAACCTACATTCAGATTATGTGATAGAAGATAACCTCAAGGCTACAAAAATTTTAGCTGATCAGTACTCCAGCAAGTACACTGTACCCGAGATATATCGTTATTTAAAAACTCAATCAAATTCAACATCATCAGCGGAAGAGAAAAGACCTTTCCTGAGGCTAGTTTGCTCAGCTTCATTTCCTATCGAGCTACTATATAATGGAATTGGGGTATCGTAAGAATACATAAAGATCTGTGCTCAAACTAATTTTGACTCCAAAAATTATCATTTTGCTTCGTTTGCAGTATCCTTCATTCAAAATTTCAGTGGAGAGAGAAGAGACGCCAGATTCTTTCATGAAACCAATGTACTTTGCAACATTGTCCTTCGAACATGACCTTCCCAATGAAATGGAAACTGGTAGGTATATTTGTCAAGCCCTAAATCCTTCTGAAGACGATTCCTCCTTCACCGAAGATGATGGTCATTTTAGTTCCCCCCAAATTTTTGACATGTTTGTGCCAGGTAAGAGTATTAGTTCTTTAGCTCTCTCCAAGATTTTGTCGGTAAAGTCACAGTAAATATATAATGTTACACTTAGGTGAAAGGAAACTGCTTCATGAAAGCTTCCAAAATCCGGATGATCATGAAGACCACGCCGATTACAGTGACATAAGTACGCCTGACCACAAGATAAACCGTACCGTTCATATAATAACGTTATACCATGATGTTGCGGTCGACGGTAAGAAGATTATTTTACCATGCGGGACATCCGATCCAACATATTCAGTTTCTCTGTTTGTGAAGGTTATACATAGGGATTTACTAAAGTTGCTGTTTCCTCCATCATACAGATTTGTACCTTACAATTAGTTTTCAATATTATGCAATTTTGTTTAAGAGTTCGACAGGCTTCGAATCCCAGATCAATGTGGCTATGAATGGTCCAATCTCCCATGATTTCGCAGAAGGCTTTAAACTTCCCGTTTATATTTTAGTAAACATGATAAAACGCTTTGGGACACCTACATTTGCCTGTAGAACTCGCCACAAAGATGGCGTTAGAGAATTTACCTTTAAAATTCAGCTCACAGACGGTACATTGACGCTAAAGATATTACACAACATATTACGTTGTTCCAACTGCCAAACTCTTGTCACATGTAAATGTTTCTTTTAAAATATCTTTTGTTCGTAACATACCAGCCTCAAATTCTCAGGTCACCCCTGCAGCTCAAAATGTAAAAGTTACTTCAGAAATACTTTCTTCACAAGGGTTTGAGTGTGAATCGGATGAGCCCATACAGATTAAATGGTTGGATGGACCTCCGGCACCGGTTCAACAGAAGGTGACAACATTGTCCAATGGTACAGTTTTGTATGGAGCAAGCTTCATCGCAACTCCTTCCCAGTTTCCTGATGATGACACAGTCACAAGATTCCAGTGTGTTCGGAGCAAAAGCGGAATAATAATTCACACTTGGAAATGGATTATGAATGGTATAAAATTGTAACGTTTATGCTTTCAGACTAATGCTAAAAATGAGTTTAACTCCAGTAACGTCTTCCAGCACGGTACATAAATGTTCTCCTAAGATGGGCATCAAATCAGCCTAATATTCCATTAAAAACGTAATATGGAGTTAATCCCGTAGCATGACGTAACTGTAACCTGCACAGTTCACTTCAGTAAACTCGAGATTTCAGCGGAGAAGGATAAACTACATTAACTCAAGAGCCCTTTCATGCATGTTATATGAGAGAAGTATCCAGGATCTCTTACGTAGAGCACTATAGTATTACGTCATTCCCTTAGAATCGGTCATGCTTAATGATTCTCGAAATTGAAAACTCGCCCAGTTGGAGTCAAAATAACTAGAGAAACCCATTCCATTATATAGTACTTATTTCCAAGCGTTATTTATACTTGTGTCTTTAGGAGCTTACTTGGTCTCCACACAAGGGCCTTATGTGTTTAATCTTTTTCTCTATATTCGATAGTGTGTAACCCATGTCATGCTCATTTCAAACTGATTGCGTTGCATTACCCTTTCCTTTAAAAGAACATAAACCTCTTGACGATAAAACTGGATTTGAAGATGAGACTCATGATAATAATGATGTGATGCTGTTCGCTTTTTCTTACCTCAGGTGTGACAAAGCCCTCCTTAATGTGTAACGGAAAAGAGAGGAAATTGTCCTGTTGCATGAACAGCAAGACCAAAGTTAGTTCACTTCATGCACCACAACTTCTTGTGAAAACTTGCTCAACCATGTTGGAATGTCAAGTTAAGGCTTCATTTCAGCCAAAAATAGCTTCCGCAGGCACTGCAGGCAGTAGCAAAGCAATTGGAGAGGTAAAGTCAGGGGTTGGGAAGACATGCAGTAGTTGGACTATACCAAATGATTTCCATGCTGGTCTCATCATGTGTAACGAAGTAAATGGAAAGACTTCCTGGGAACGAAAGGGCGATCTAGTTGGCGATGATGATCATTTCAGAAGGAAAGGAGAGGTTCTGCCTGTGATCGTCAAGTGGAATGATGACGTGGGTACGTTTAAGCATACTAATTCAGATTTTAAAAAAATTACCAACATTTTAAAGCATTCACTGAATTCGAATGGCTACAGTAATCTTGGAAAACAAAGGACTTTATGCTAATTCATCTGTACTAAAACAACTTACTGCTATACGCTTGAACAATGGCAGTCTCCATAAAAATGATTCTGATCAGTGGCGTTATATACAAATTGAGTGCCTTGCTAGTTCAATGATATTTGCCAAGGGCTTCCGGTGGACGATGCAGATGCAGAGTGGGATTCTTGTTGAAAACATCCATCACCAAAATAGTGAGTTGTGACTGGGTCCGACAATTTCATACATCATGACGATTTCTATGCATTTGGCCTTTCCAAACAAGCAGTTTCTGTCTAACTCATAAGCTTCCTCTTGTCAGCATCGTGTAGGTATAACTTAAATTTTACTTTTATTTACTTTGTTACAGCGTGGGAAGGTGAACACGGTAGCATCATATATCACGAGGTTTACCAACAGGAAAGACATGTTACAAAAGGAGTCCTGCAGTTGAGAGTGAAAGTATTTAAAAAACCGTTCCTCTCGATTCTCAGCGAAAAGATTTCTCCAAGAGCTCGCGGACTCGCCAAATTACAGTTGGTTGAAGATATTAGAGTAGTTAAATGTGAAGTTCCACTATGGAATGATACCAACATTTGGGTGGCGAATGCCATCAGTGTCCAGTTTTAGAATAATGACTTAATGAGCTGTGCAGTAAATAAAATGAATGCATTTACAATGGCCATTAGCTATGTATGCTTTTTTATTCCATTTAAAACGTTTTTTATTCAAAGGTCTTCAAGGTTTAAAGGGAAAGCGATCTTTAAGTCAATGAAAAGCTCATAAAATCCCAACAAGATGTAATACATACGTAATATTTCAGACTCAAGTAGAGCTTATATTGTGCCACAGGTGGAAAAGCATGACAAGACGGTAGCAATTCCTTTTAGGAAATGCACACGCATAATATAAAAACATTGCTGACCTTGAACCTGTGTGTGTTTTCCCTCTCTCTGGTTATGTTCACTAGAACAGTCCACTTACTCGGAAAGAGAAACCAGAAACGAATCTTTACATGAAACCCTACGACTAGGTGTTGCATGAACATGCAGTTTAGGAAAAGAACCAAGTCCCGTTGACAGGTGCGGCTGCCTGGCTCTAGGTACTTAAGCTTACCCTTCATTCTTAAATAGTCAATGAGGAATTTTTTTGACGTGATAAAACCCAACCATCCATTATAACATATCCGTACTGAAGTACATAGGCACATAACCGTGGAAAATTAAAGGAATGAATGCCCTCAAGGAAAATAACGGGGAATACCAGGATCACACTCTACATGGTTTAAGTACTATATGCCTTTTCGAATTGGATTTATCCTCAAATGGTTCATTGCAGCCCCCCGAAACCTTTTACTCTTGTCTGTCCAGTAAAAAAAATATCAAATATCTTGGGCATAGTAATTTCTGTTACAGTCACATTAACGCACTACCAGAGACAAGGAGAGTTGCA
>JAANSQ010001881.1:0-13545 GCA_036850885.1 Lepidocyrtinus dapeste | reverse complement strand
TTTTTCCTGGAAAATAAAAGTCCAGACAGCAGGAAACTGTAAGGAAAAGGTTGTATGTAATGATATAGTAAATAGAGCTACGTGAATGACGGGCTGTTTTCTCTTCAGGAAAGGAAGCCGAGGTTGAATTGTAGAAGCGTGTGTGCTGAACCCAGTCCACCGTTTCTTTTGGATACTTTTTTTTCGCTTAGTATCCTGCACGAAAAGCTGAGCAGTAACCACTTAGTAATATTATTATCGTAGTTATTGTTTAGAAAGTGAAAGCACTAGAGAGAAAGAGAGAGATACCATAGGAAAAGTTTTAACTTGGGCTGAAATAATGCTCACCGGTCAAGTTATATAGTTTCTGTTTACTTTATCTTTTAACAAAAGAAGGGAGAAAGGTAATAGTGAACAAGTGAGTGGAGTGCAGTACATATCCTCCTCTTCCTCTTACCATTTTGTTATTATTACTATTATCAGTTGAGCGTGAAAATGTGCGAACGTGCGCGCCGTTCACGAGACGCAAGTTCTCGGTACTCGATTGACACGCTATTTCCGGGATTGAGCAATAATTCAGCTCACGCCCGGAACACAACAGAAGAAAGTTTTGTTGAAGAGAAAGATCTCGCTGGGCCAACACAAGATGCTACAACGATTGAAGAAAATGATACAAAAAATGGTGTTGCATCATCAGCAGAAAAAGGGATCGGGACGGATGGGAAAATAAAAGGAGAAAAGGCTGGGGGAACTTTTCCTACTCCAGCACATTCCCCATCATCATCATCTTGTTCGCCAGTGGCAACAGCTATCACGGCTCCTGCCTCTGAAGTATCATCATTAATAGGAGCCAGGGCAACTGCTACGACGTCAGGTCGTCGGAAAAATCAAAATAATGGTAATGGAAGTAGCCAAAGAGGGAGAAAGAGAGCTAGCGAAGGGTCGAATGACAGATTGGTAAAGGAAGGGAAATCTTCTAGACACACAACATCTTCTGCGGAAACTCTGGATAATAACAATGGAGTCTGTGCGTCAAAACTAAACTCTGTGGGATCAGCTAGAGCCTCGTCATCAACCTCCACTACATCATCATCGTCTCCGTCGACTAATGGAAGTCCCAGTAATAATAATGGCCGCACGGGTAATTCCAGATCGGCTAGTGGAGGAGCTAATTCTACTCCGGGAAGGAAGCGGGCTGGAAGTCCATTGAAACCAACTACAATACAACCGAAACAAATGTCCCTTCTGTCAACGTCGAAAATGTCAAGGAAAACTATGTTCGAGGCATTCCAGCCTTGGGTACTACGTACATATGGAGATTCTGCAAAGACAAAAACAATCACAAAGAAGAAATACTGCCGGATTGTGAAGACTCTCAGAGGAGAGGAGATAAATAATGCAGAGAACTCCAAGTTCCGGTTTTGGGTTAAAGCCAAAGGTAAAAAAAAACATTTTGCTCATGGAAATATACATGAACACAAAATCTTTCCCTTGTCCGCATTTCGAACCTTTCTCCATGCCACGACTATTTTTGTTATGTATTTTATTTATGCATGAGCTGGACTACTTGGCTGCATGAATCACTCTACGGGCTTGTAATTTCGCACACCATTGCCAGATATTCACTTTTCACATGAGAAAAGAGGGAAAACCACTATTGGGCCAACCCGTATCCTGCTGCACCATCATCAAAACATTTTCCTTTGTCTTGTCTTTCATTCTTTCTCCTGAAACCGCATTGCGTTATGCCTGTCTTCGAATTTTTTTATACTGTCTCCCCCTTTCTCCAAAAACTTATCAAAATGACTTGTGCCGCCTATGTCGCCCACTTTATATTTGTCCGTTTTCTTTGAGCACCCAAAAGAATAAATGTTACAATGTGTCTTTCTTTTTTCCAAAATAAGGCACACAATTTGCTCTTAATGAAAATCACAACACGTTCGGTTTTCCACCCTCTTTATCTTTCCTTTTCTCTCGGTGTGTATGTGTGTGGCTCCTACGGAAAGAAATAATTCATTATTAAGCAGTACACTTTCATTTCAACTCGAACGTTTTCCTTCTCTTGAGAAGATGAGCAAATCCATTGAAATTTCCTTGTGTTCATTTATTTTTCAGGCTTTCACATTGGCCCACCTCCAGGCCACCCTCATGTGAAAGATGATATTTTTCGCTTTCCAAACAACAACAATAACGATGATGATGGACTGTTCAGTTGCTACATGGATCCGGAGCTGTACGTCCCCACGACAGTCAAGGTATAGCATAACTTTGCCGAAAATGATTTGCTTGAAAAAGTTTGCTTCCATTTTCTTAGCTTTGATAGCTTCGTACCATTTCCATCCGGGAATGAAACAAAGCGTATGTATAAAACGACTTTTAATGAGCCCCGACCTGACTTTCCCAAGCTAAAGAAAATACGAAAAGGTGACAATGATGACAACTGTAAACAATTGTTTCCAAACTTGTTAAAATCAATGTTATTCTATCATATTTGCATGGGAAAGAAAGTTTCTTTCCGCAACAGAGAGAAAGTTGATCCAACACGTTTGAGTTGGTGATGTGAAGCGATGCGAACCCAAAACAAAATTATGGAGGTATACATACAGTACATAATTCAATGTAAGAATATGCTCGAGTAGGTTTTATTTAGCTCATTATAAAAAACTTTCTTTTTTACATCTAAACCTAACTTAACCGCTGCCACTGTAACATCTAATAACGAAAAAAGTTTCTTGTGTGTTAGAGCATATGGATGTTTGTAGCTCCTATTATGTTTTGTGTCATGTCATGTGTCCTAGTTGATTATGGAATGGTGATGTGATGTGTTCCACCAAAAAAAAACTCGACGACGAAAGAGAAGAGCGAGTGGTACTTTACTAATGGCATTGTAAGGAAAAAGTGATGGCGTAGACGATGATGATCATTATTATCCCAGTTCAGATTACTATACAAGCCGTACCATGTCGCCTTTTTCGGTTTCCTCCTAAATGTTAACGCTAGAGTTGACTCAACTTTGAGTCCCTTTTGGCAGGGAACAAATTAGTTGCTACTTGTACCGCCACTTGTTTCCCTCGTCTTCGACAAAACTTTTCCCATGCATATCAAACTAAATAGGAGAAATTGGATTGGGTATTATGCAGCAGACTCTTCTACATTTTCAACTAGACTAATAATAGTAATAAAAGGACATATGGATAGATAGGTAGTAGTACATCTGTAGCATTTTGTGTGTTTCCTTCTGTAAATACTTTTACGCATGAAATCGGAAGTCTCTCTGAATTCTAATCTTAACAATTTATTCATTCATTTGGTGGAGTATAGGATAGTCTCCCTCATATCCATAAAGATCTCTACTGACATTCCTATTATTTACACGAGCTTTCTACCCAGCGTTAATCCCATATTCTCCCTTCCTCCTTGCATAAAATGAGCGTATAGAAAGTGTAGTAATCTTGGAAAACTGCTCGTATCCAATACATTTTTTTCTGGTTTATCTCTTCTCTGCTCCTACGTCCTACCTATAAGTTCATGGAATAGGGAAAGTTTTTCCGAGGAAAAATACTCTTCTGTGTAAAAGCACTTGACTGCAAAAACTCTACTACCTATGCTATATTTATTGTCAACAACATTACAAGTTTTAGCAAGCCAAAAGCAACACCACGACTATACCACCGCCGCCACTACTCATTTTCTATTCGCTTGAGTTGCCAATTACCAAAGTGAGTTTCCACACTTGCCATCATTTACAGATTACAGTGTTCCAGCGAGAATGACAAAGTACGTAAGAGAAAGAAACATGGTTTAGGAAGTGTCTCTTACGGAATGAGTAAAAACTTGCACAACACTGCATCCATCCCTGTACAAATTTTGGACTTTGTGTGGTTATTATGGAAGGATGAGGAAGCCGATTTCTCTTCTTTTTCCTGTCATCCGCCCTAAACTCTACGAAGAGGATGGGTTGGGGAAGCTAGAGACCACGCTCTTTTCCTCGTACTTATGCTTACTTTTATTCATGTTTTCTCCGGGAAAGTCTTTGGTAAGAGTAGTTGTGGTGTGGCTGGATGGTTAGTAGCAGTTGCTTTAATTTTTTTCCAACGAAAGGAGCAAAATAACATGAATTTGTCGTTTGGGCTATGAGATGCGGATATTATTTCCTCCGGGTAATATCCGTCTTAGCTCCTGTCCGCTACATCCCCTTCTCACTTTCTTCTTGTGCTCTTGCATACCTACTCACGTAAACATTTACAGTTTTATTCGTACTTGTCTTCTGACAACTATAAGAATTTTCTTGTAGTTCAAAAAATGTACAGTATTTTTACGGTTTCCCAAAGGAGGCGATGCTATACGAAAATGTAGAAAAAAATTGGAGAAAATAAAGCAAGTACTGACGACACAACGTAGAGGATGAGCAGTCAGTCGTGGCTGAACAATATGCAACTTTTTTTTGCTTACGTAAAATGGGGAAAATGTAGGAAAAAAAATGGAGAAAATAAAGCAAGTACTGATGACACAACGTAGAGGATGAGCAGTCAGTCGTGGCTGAACAATATGCAACTTTTTTTGCTTACATGTACACCTTCTCTGGTGCACTTGGAAGCATTTACCTCTTCTGTAGTATTTTGTATTTATACATATTCATCATTTTTTTAGAAGTATGTACATACCACTTTGCCTCAAGAAGTTTATCAAAATGAAAAACACACACTTTTAGCCTATATGTACATACCACTTTGCCTCAAGAAGTTTATCAAAATGAAAAACACACACTTTTAGCCCATCATCTTACATTTCGTTTTTGCTCTTGTGATGTGGAGACACCTAATTTTTCTTAACTTACCTTCACTTCTTTTTGGACGTTTGTGTTGAAATGAAGCCGAGGTTCTTTCCTTCCTTCCCCTTCAGCTTGAAGACGGTACAAAAGTTTCCTTTTTTTATCCGGCTACCCGGAACACGTAATTCATAATGGCACCTTAGGTAAAAAAGGGTCCTATCATAAGTTCGGAATGTGCATTATCATTGTCCCATTTCAGATAAGACTTTCAAGAAGCGCATTTATCTTTCTAGAGTACGACTCTTTTTGCCTGAGACATCCAGTCAAGAAAGATATTACGAGGGGAGAACACTCGAAAAAAATATAAGGAAAAAAAAATCATGGAAAAACTGAGGGCATCTTTGTTCGTTTTCTCTTGTGCATGCATTATCTCCATCGCCGCCCCAACAGTAATACCACCTCTTTTTCCGTTTCATTTAAAAATCCTTTCCATCTCGGAGGTGCAATTTTTCACTCATATTCTTAGCGAGCACATCTGCATGGAAATGTTTTTTCTTGTTCGGAAAGTGATTAGAATGGGAGGGGATAGAATAGGCAAGCATGAAACAAGACCACAGAGAGCTGGAGAATTGAGAATTCTCACTTGGAAAAAAAGTATAATAACGCATTCTCAACAATAATAGCAAAAGCTTAACTTTGTTTCCCGAGACAAAATAATTTGTTTGCTAGTTTCGTCTTGAAAAGTTACAAAATTAGTGAAAATGGCTCATGGCTCATTGCATAGTTTAGAAAATATTATGGATTTGTTTCTCTCTGGACGTTTGTTCTCCTAAATTAAGGCAACATAAAACGAAACCTATATTTCCCCATCTTTTTATGATTGCCACCTAGAGACTTTGTGGCTTTGTGCTTAATTTCGACGGAATATATTTTTTTCCCTCGTTGCATTGTTCTCCATAAATTGGGCTTTTATTGTATTGGCTTTGGTGGAGCAGAACTATTACAATTCCAAAGCAAGAAATCGTGTAGTATATGTGGTACATGACTTGAGTAATTAACAGTTTTTTTTTGGGCTGGTTACCTTATGGCTCATGCCTAAAGTTGTTTATGATGTTTAACCATTATAGTTCCCGTAAAGTATTTCATATTTGTCAGAAGACATATCTGTAGGAGACGGCAGATGTGCAGACTTTTGTATGGCATCCTTCATCAATTGAAGACAAGGGAGTGTGTGCCTTATGGATCAAGTTGAGTTTCCTTAGCGTAAAAATGTAAATTGCTTTAGATTCTCTTGGTGATATACTCTGAGGACCTATCATTACAAACTCTTATAGTCAGAAGGTAGCGCAGCCAACGAGCAATTGCACGCTAAATAGAGGTAAAAAAACTGAAATTATTCCTGAGGCGAAAGAATGAAAGAAAAAATGAAGAAAATGGTTTACAATAAAGTCCAAGTTCACGATTCAGGACATGATGATGATGCATGCATAGCTATAGTGTAATGGGCTTGAGTAGAGGCATATTGTTCATTGTTGTTGTAAAAGGGAACAATCTTCCCATTTGAAGCTTGAAAGCTCTCTCAAAAAAAGCTCTTTTTTCTGACATAAACTTAACACTGCTTTTTGCTGCTGTTTAGTACTATTTAATGCCAAACCTTTAAAGTGGTTTGTAGTTTAAAAGTCAAGAAAAGGAGTATAACTCTACGTGCTTCTCATTTCTCCTTTCAGTTATGCATATTTTAGATGCCATTTCAGCCGGATAATAGATATAAATTGTGTGCAAAGCCTGTACAAACTATATATCCTTAAGAATATGTATGTTTATTACTACTTTTTTTATTATATTCGTATCTGGTCCAACCAACTCAACTAACTTCAGATTTATATTAAACAGGAACATAATAGTTTCCCGTCTCCTCCTTTTGTAATATCCATTTTCTTTCTTCTTCCTTCCTTGGGACTCATAACGAATATGAAATGAAACCACGAGACAAGAATAGCTATATTCTTGACTCTAGCAGGCAATTCCACTTTNCAGGCAATTCCACTTTAGATGGTGTTCAAAGCTTGGGAGAATGCAACCTTATGGGCTTAAATAAAACGTTGTCTTTTTACAATGTAGACTGTTCCTTTTTTGTAAGAGAGTTAAGAGCCGTGTTCATATTATTACTCCTTTCTTTTCTTTGGTCTGTGAGACCAGCCGGCTCACACCTCCTCACAAAAACATTTTTACTGCTTTGACCTGTGTCTCTCGATGGGGGCACTTTGCGGTACTACTTTGCGGCATTTAGCCGTATTATTACAAATACACCACCCCCTACACAAGTTATCATCATTTTGAATGTCCTCTACTCTAAAAACCGAAAGTTCTCAAAAGGAATGGGCGAGCATAAAGGGTTTTGATTTCAGGGCGGATTTTCTTTTCACAAAGTACATAAGGCTTCATAATTACACGCGTCATGAATAATAAATAACATTCGATCATGGAAACAGACACTCTTTTGTTGTTCTTGAGAACAGACAGTAATGATGAACCTTCTTGAAATCCCAGAGTCACTAGGAAAGACCAGAGGATGCATGGATGAAAAATGTTACGGATGATTTTAGAATGTGTGTACTGAAGCAGAAATATTTTTGTAATGTGTGAATTATCCTTAAATCCATTGAGTTTCCATTGCATCATATCAAGGTATCTATTGAACTTAAAAGTTTAATCACATTAGATTACAATTTTATTTGCAGTGTTTCCCCTTTCCCACTTAAAATATTATATTGCAAGGAGTACTGCGTGTGCTTGTGCAATCATTTTATTTTCTGGAGAGTTTTTCTCTTCATCTTTGGCCACTTGGGAATTCTCCATGAAGTGTAGGAAGAAAGGCAAAAGTAATATATACTTATTGATGTTTTCTGGAAATGTGCCAATCATCTTTATTGAGTGAACGATGAGCTAGGATGACTAAAAATCCTCTTGAAAATAGTAAACGTGGAATGAATCAAGTATGCTTTCCCAGGACATTGGGGTTTGTTGAAGTGCTTGCCTCCTTTCCAATCATTCTGATTTGGGTTTGGTTCTACCCTTCTTGAGATGAACCCATCTCGATATATATTTTTTCCCTCTCATGTGTCATTCAAATTCGATCAAATCACATCAATTTCTCCATTATGATTATGACGTGATGTGTTTTGTGTTTGAGTGACTCGAATAAAATATAGTAACCTAGGGTAATAGTATGGCTTTCTTTCTTTGGAAACTTATGTTCCTACTGCACGCATATTCTTACGACTTTTATAGGGTTCCGGCACACACGGGGATTGAATGGATGTTGAGTAATAAGAGTAAGTGACAAATGGGCCAACCACTTACTTTTACTTATGGGTTTATTACAAACTAGTTGGAAAAGGTCATTCTAAACCATATAGAATCCAGGAATAATAGCATTCCCCGTTGCAATTTTCCCCATTTTATACCATCCAATCCATCTTAATATATTGTAATACTTGTACAATTCAGTGCATGTTCCAGCGTTAAAAATGTAACGGTGCTTATACTTACTCTGAATGCAATGGCATAGGGTCATTATTATCATCGCTTCAAAAGCACCAGTTTGAGTTATGGCTACACTATCGTCCTAATATTATACTATTTTGTGTATACGATGATATACCTAGTATCGTTTACAAACCATACCTTCTACCAACCACTTAGACTAGACCGAATGACCTGCTCGGAGAGAGAGTTCATCCGATAAAATTATTACCTACCGTATGGCATAATGTTTTATTGCATCGACCCTACGCAGACAACATGTGGATTCCACTTTTGATCATTCGTTCTGAATCATCAGTGACACCGACAAGGAACAAAAACGTTTATAAAATGAAAAAGATTTTGTCCTGTTGCTTTAGAATATTATTTTAGACCTTTTTCCTCTTGAGATTGCTTCAGCTTGTGATAATTCCCTGGGTGGCATTAGCAATCCTTACATTCCCTCCAGAAAATGCTTTAGTTATTATTGCCACTTAAAAGCGTACACGCGACATTGACTCGCCGTCCCAGTACACTCTTGAATTCCAACTTATTGTTTGCGATACGCTCAATATGCTCATTTCTCTTGATTTAGAAAAAGCTCAAACAATGCAATGTACGAAGACGTGCAATATGAGATAGAAGAAAGGATTTAGAATTTTTTGTCCACTGATCCTCTTTTCTGATAGCAAGTGATAAGATAGAAAGGAAAATGGTATTAAAGTCAACTCAGGGGAGGAAAAAAAATTCTAGCTGTGATGGACTTGTTCGTAAGCTTACACGAAAAAATGAAAGCTGTTGTTTTGATTGAGTAAGTGACTGACTGGAATGGAATTAGAGGATACGAGATGAAGGTGAAGTTTTTAGAGTTAACATAATACTCGAGAGGAGTGGGATGCAATGCGTTCTAAGCAATTCATGTGTCATCAGATGAAGTTTATAGTTTAACTGAACTTTACTGAAACTGAAACTTTTTAGATTCGAGTAGAATGCTATGTCCTAAGCAATTTTTATGTCATCATAGTGAATCTTGTCGAGAATTTTTTTCAAGCGGATCTCATCTCATTGTACCAACAACCAACTGCGATTGTTTGTACTAAAGCTTGTTCTCTGAACAAGGCATGTGGCTTTGGCTCAGTGAGTGCATGATGATAGTTTTGACGGAAGACTTGCAAGTGTCCAAAACTTGGGATATTATGCGTCATTCTCAGTCTTTGTTTACTTTCAAGTTTTCTCGTCGCAGATATTTCATATTTCTCTCGTTGAAAAAATAGGTGCATTGTCAAAATATAAGGTTTATGCTATAATAAAGCCAAGCTATTTAGGCTAGTTTCCTCAGATAAATTGAATGAGGAAGTAAATAGGGAAAAAGGCACGAAAGCGAGTGTTTGTCGTGTTTCTTATGTTATGCAATACAGAAACGGAATTACATGCTGGCTGGACATCACGATTCACGAGTGAAAAATTTATTTCCGTCCTTTTCCTAAATTACGTATAGTTTCGGATATTTTTAAAGTAAGTTAGCAAGTCTGCTGATCTACTTAAGCAAATGTGCAAGTATTATGGATGGGGAATGCGTTTATTGTGACACACGTCGTTTTTGACTTATGTCATGTTAAAATCACCCCATCAAACACTTTTTTTGAAAAGTGACCAAAGCTTTGGAAGAAAAAGGAAGGAAACATGAATGTCAGAAACATGAACAACATATCCCATAAATGGGTGTATTGTTGGAACTAAACTCTTGTAACATCTTCCAGTTTTAAAGTTGAATAAAAATTAAATCTAGGAGGAATATGAAAAATGGCCTAGAAACTTATTCTCCATTCTTGATATTTTTTGTCAAGATCCATTTCTCCCCATTTAAAATTATTTTAGGAGGATAAATGTAAGTGTGTATGCAAGCATTTTGTAGCTCACTTATATCCTTTCAGAGTTTCATCAAAAGATAGCAAAACTCTGGATTCACCCTTTTCATGTTTTTGATGACTCTTGAGTGCACAGGCAGGGCTTAGATTGCCATGAAAGAATGGGATCAGTAATGTTGGCCAAATCTCATTTCGAACAAAACACCCAGGCAGACACAGGGAAATAAAAGTCAGGCATGGAGGAGGCAAGCTTTAAGACATTTATACCTTATAACCATATTCATCAAGCAGAGGCAGCCAGCCGCTACGAGCGGAAGGAATCATCACACGAACGTGTTTGTCATGTTAAAATTACTTAGGTTTCGTCTCGTGCTCTCTCTGGGATCCTATTTCAATATGGGTTTGTTGCCAGATCTTTATAAGTACATTTTTGTTGATGATGCACTCATTTGTAATGCAGAGGCTAAGCAAACGAAACCAAAAACCGACAGACGGACGACGACTGACTAACGGCCTCGACCACTTTTCATATTTTTCTTCCTTTTTCAGCTGAACAATATTGTAATGTGTGCCTTATGGTATTTTTGCTACGGAATGGAGAGCACATTTGAAGCGGTCAGGGCAAAAAAAGGTTAGATATCGGGTATCATCATTTCATCCTTTTTTCACAGTACAAAGTCGTCGACGACCCACGCCATCATGATGGCATGTGCCTTTCCTCCTAGTCCCCTTTCATGCCATTAGTACAACTCGAATAAGTTTGTAGATGCTCATAAGTTTTCCTCCTGTCCACAATTTTTTTCTGTGACTAAACTTCAAACTTATTGTAGTTTGGTCATCTTTTATGAATGCATTCTTTGAACTATCCAGAGCAGAGCTTGAGCCTAGAAGGTACACGTACCTAGAGAAATTCCTCTATGGATTAGACGGGAATTCCTCGTGAGTGCATGACTAGCCCTGACTCCTCTTCTTTTAGTCGTCCCGAGCAACCAGGAAAGGAAAAGAGGATGACTCAATCTTTTGTGGAAAGTAATGCTTGTCACGTCCAGCCTGTTTCCACAAATGACATGTGCTGATGGCAAACTGATGGGATGTCGAAAGTATATCCTGGAGGAGCATTAGCGTATATTCCGCTATCATCTGGTGCTTTTATATAAAAGGGGAAATGAATGTTTGTATAATGCCTGAAACAAACAAATCAGGAGAGGAAATTGGAAACTATTTAAAAGGATATAAGTATATTTTTTTGGAGAACATGCACAATCCCAAAAAAAAGATTCCAAAGGGCATATTGAAGAGCAGCCTAACTCAACTGACATGATGGCTTTTGTACAGATAATGTTTCGAAATTTCATCAAGCAGTACCTAATTTTATCTTTGGTATTTTTCTGAATCTTCCAACGTCCAACATCTCGCAAAAAAAATATTTGAATGGTGAACAAGGCAATCCTAATAAATCTGCTTACCTGCCAGTACTCATTTTTTGCAAACGTTTGTCAAATCTGGTAGTCAGCAGGAGTCATGCCATCTTCGCACTTTGGTTGTGCTTTCTCAAATTAGCATCAAACAACTTTTTTTCTTCTCAGGTGTACGCATTTTTTTCACGTATCCCTGGTCATTTCAAGTTTGTCGGTTTAAGGAAAAGGGAGTGCTGCGGCTTTGATCAGCACATCGTTATTATGATAATCGGCAACCTGTAACTATCCTGCCAAAAGTTGTTAATGATGATGGAGGCTTAGAGGAGTAAAAAATACTAAAAAATCTGTACTTCGTGCCTGTCTAATACTGAGAAGACTGAAGGAGCATGAACAATGAACATGCTCATGAAACAGATGAAGAATAGAGGTACTCACTAAATCAGTGAATCACTTCTCAAAAGTCTATGCTCCTGGCACTTGTGTTGGACGAAAAGTCAAAGTAGCTCTGAACCTGGTGAGGAATAATAATATTAATGATATGCAGCGTCAATCTCTTAATAAACTCGAGTGCAAAAAGAGTCTTGCTTGATGAAAATCTTGTACACTTAAAATATCAAATGTCTAACGTCTACAGGTCTACTGGACCGGGACAATTTCATGGGGGATTACTTCACTCACCAAAAAATATTTTGGAATAATTGTATGTATTTAGGAGGTGCTGGATCTGTGTAAGGTCAAATATTTAAGCTTTGGGGCAATGTGAATTTTTTACCTACCTTTACAATCGGAAGAATCTATTGGTGGTGAAATGTTTGAAAGAAGGGATAAGTTTGGAACAAAAGGGAACTTCCAAACTTTTCAGAGAAACTAGTACCAACCAATTTCATGGAAAAATACCGACGTAACTTTTCAACTATGCTTTTACAAGAGGATAATGAGGAAAAATGGAGGATCGCGCGGATAGAGATTTCGTACAAAAGAAAAGACTGAAAGAAATTAGGGAGTTTCATTCAAGTTGCGATAAAGCGTATATAAGGTTTCGTCTTTTTTATTCGTTTATTCCCTTTTCCTTGGAAAGATGAATGGGTTAAAGAAGCTTCTTTTTCTTGGCAAACTGAACAGTTCCATCATAGAACAACTTGCTTCTTCAGTTTTAATTTTAGAGTTGAATGAATGCAGAAATCCATATCTTCCATTAATAGTTTTCTACAGATATTTCATCGCTCTCTGCCATTCCAGAATCTAGAGAATATTACGATGATGGGCTGGGTCGACAAAAGAAAGGAAAGGGAAATCACCTTCTTCACTATCATCTTTGGCCCTTCAATCTCTCTCTTCTTTGGCGTGCATACGCTGTTAGCTTTTTTGCGCAGGTTGGTTCAAGTAATAGCCGCAATAAAAGCAGGCTTTTGATGGAGAACTTGATGTTTTGATGGCATTTTGCCTGTTTTTATGTCTCTTGGACGTATCGGAACATGAGCGACTGGAGATATATGATCTATACTTAAGTAGCAAAGAGTAAAACATGTAAAATATATTTTCCCGAGATGGGAATGGAATCGAAACGGGTCTGCGTGTCCTGTTTGAAGTTTTTTTTATTGAACGTTCCGAAAGTTCTGTAAATTGTAAGTTTTTTTTGCCTAACAGCGTAAAAAAACCGTTGCTGCCACCATAGTCATTTCTTGGTTCGTCTTTGGGTCTTATAGGATAAAGAGAGGAACCTGTATTATGACTCTGCCGACATCTCCCCTGCTCATCGTAACGTTTGGTAAACTCACACAAATGGCAATAAAATTCTTCCGGAGCTATCACAATCATCATGATATTATGATTACGATGATCGTCATCTCTCTCTTCCCATCAAAGCTTGATGCGCTTCTATTGTTGATGGCGATGGTGATGATAATGTGCATTGCGATGTGATGTATACACTGATACTCTAGCCGTTAAAAAAATATACAAGTCATACACAAAAAGAGATACT
>JAANSQ010001880.1:0-13550 GCA_036850885.1 Lepidocyrtinus dapeste | reverse complement strand
TTTTTTTTTCAGATATGTCCACTGTCCAGGGATGTGTGTTGGATTGGAGGCACGAACCACAGCACAAGCCGGTACATTATATTTTGAAATGGACCCACGGTTTTCCTGTTTGAAAGTATTTTATGAGAATTATTTAAGCTAAGATATATAGAATACTTGAAAGTGCAGCCGACAAAAACTCAACAAACAATTTTGGGTTGGACAAACCAAAGTTGTAATGATTGTATATCGTTGTTTATGTAAAATATCCATTTGTGCCATTGGATAGATAGAGATTAGCATAAACAATTACAATTCAAATCAACCACGAAAATTCAAAGGTTTGTTTCTCAATCGTGAATGAGTAATTTTAACATGTTGATTGAGCTCACGATGATGTGAAAGATGTAAAAGACAAATCAAATTTATTGAAATGTTGGCTTAATTAAGAAGACCTATTTTTGGGGCCATCGATGAGCGTAGCAGGTGTGACAAATGCTGATAAAATGGAAAGCCCTAGTGACAAAAGTTTAGTTGAGGAAAAGCAAGATGTTAGTGGAAATGGTAACAGCGTTGGTGAAACCAAGGTTGTGGCAACGACGCAATGTGCAGAGGGAGCGGAAGAGAAGAAAGAAGTCACAGAGGGAGGAGGTGATGGTGACCCTGCCGCTTCCTCGCCTCCTGCATCGATTTCAGGGGCTGCAGCTCCCGCTGCTAGAAAACCCACGCTCCAAGATTTAACAAAGTTTGGCCCCGGCGATAAAACAAATGTAAAATTTGCCGTTTTGATAGGGCTTATTGAAATCGGCCAGGTATCTAATAAGGAAGTTGTCAACACTGTTCTACAACTGGTAAGTCAAATAATTATCTAATCTCTTCTAAAAAAAACGTTCTGATCTGATAACTAATAGCATTGAAGCCAACGATGTTCCATGGTGAAACTAAAAGAATCAAAGCAGTTTTGAAAACAGAAATGCATATTTTGAAAAGAAATAAATAGGTATCCTTTGTTTTGAGCATAGAAAATTTTTGGAATCTTACTTGTCGGTTTAGCAAATACGGGTGATTTCTGCAAAAGTATTTTCTGAATTCTAAATGGACGAAAATTGGCGACTTGGTTTAAAATTGTTTAATGCGAGACTTATAGTTTCTCTTTGGATAGCATTTAGGAAACTAAATTTTATTCGTAAAACAAATTCGGAATAGCTACTTTACTATCAGGATAAACAATTAGGCAATTGCATGGTGAAAAAAAATTCGATGGTGCTGTTGTACTAATGGCGAATACATATTACATACTGTTTCGATCAGCAGATTTCCAACAACATTCCTGTTTCTATAGTTAAAACGGTTTATCCTTTAAACTATTATTCATGTCAATTTAGTGAGTGGACTTGCACAATCATTGTGGAAAATTTGGTTTCTGATTATAAAAGCAAACCATTATAAAATTTAAATATTTTTTTCTTATAAGAGCTTGATGCAATTTTAATGAAGTGCTAAAATTCATATCTAAATGTGTATTAGATACTATGTTTGTTTTGAAATAATTATTTTCCTAGTGTTTTTTTTACAACAGTAAAGGTTTTCTGCCTACCTTTTTGCTTCACCCTTTTAGCATTTGCCCATTCATTAAAAATTGAAACATGTGTTGGTCGTTATGATAAATGCGTGAAGTCTCACAAGTTCCAAAGACCTTTTGTGATCTTTTTTTGCGCTATAGTCGGAGCCGTTCCATATTATCTTAGAGGACATTGTCATTTGCCATCTATTATTGCATTAAGTGATTCCGATTCCATATCATCTTTTACAACCTCCAAATTAAAAAAAAAATTTTCAATACCAAACCAAGTAACATCTCACTCTACTCTTTCACCAAAAATCATAATCAAAATAATCTGTCTTTAAATAACAGTCATAAAATTGTTTAATAGGTTCCTCATTTTACGATCAGTTTTGAGATTACAATATCGACATGAAACAGCTTTAAATGTAATTTAATTATGCCACAAGAATGTGTTTGCGTTTGTTTGAATTCTTCAGTTTTTGCTTTGATTTTTTAAATCGCATTGTTTTTGTGACGATAAACCCAACAAAGAAAATTATTCATTTATTATTTTCATATAGTATTTAAAGCTATCTCTTGTTTTCCGACGTTTTGTAGACCAATCTGAGCTGAGCTTATAATTTTTCCAGTCATTCAAACTGCTCTTTGTTGTCAAACCGAACACTTTTTTTACCTATGCATCGTTTACATTGCATTCTAAGCTTCATTAATACTGTTCTTTGTTATTTGCAATTAATTGATGAAACGAGATTCCATAACTTGTCTTGGAAAAGGATTTGTTTCTAAGCTCTGTAGTGAAATGAGTTGTGAATTGTTGTCCGTNATTTGCAATTAATTGATGAAACGAGATTCCATAACTTGTCTTGGAAAAGGATTTGTTTCTAAGCTCTGTAGTGAAATGAGTTGTGAATTGTTGTCCGTTCATTTTAGCCAAATTATTTTAATGAATATGCGGTGGCAGATCTTCACCAGATTAAAATCCTTTCAAAATTTTACGGATCATGGAATTCAAGTCCTTCTCATCAGTAGAGAATAAGCTGGGTAGGAATGAAAAAATGAATTGACAAAACACAGAACCTACTCGCTTGGAACAACCCTACATGAAAGGTGTTTATAACGCCATGTTTCACTAGTTATTTAACGTGAATCTTAGGGCGTTGAGTCAAGAAGGATATAAAAACTTACCTAATGGCTTGGTCCCTCAAAGGACTATCTTCTAAGCTTTTTTGCGAGTGTAGGAAATTTGGGATATTTGATATTCTCTTTGAACGGAGAAATTCAAACCACGAAGTTGAAAAAATATTTTTTTCCGGTGATTCCATGACATGGGAAAAATGATGCTCACGTTGTTATTCTCAAACTGCGTAAAGCTTCCATTTAAAATTTTCGGTAACAATGCTATGCTGCTGGTGCTCCAAAGAGAAAAGAGCCAGGCATGGTCTAATCTAACAAACTCTCAGCCTTTTTCCTTAGACGACTTACATTTTCTCCAGCCAGTTGGTGCAGAGAATCGGGGAGATCACGTTCCATTTTCTGTCGTGTGTGCCTCTGTGCGCTACGAGTGAACTTTTCTACGTATATAAGTCTATTTTTGCAATGTTCCGTAACGCTGTAACACGGATCAAAGCTTGTCTGTTTTTCGATAAGCTAGCAATGAAAGTTTGGAAATTGCTGCTTGAAGCTGATATACATATACATATTTATTCATAGTGTTACTCAGTGAAAGCATTGTTTCTGTTAAATTTTTGCCAAAAGCTTTACCGAGCACATTTTTTGTTTCGACGGCACAGGATGGTATCACTTCGTTTAGAGTTTGGTGAAAAAGTGCGAACAATTTGACTGTACATACAGTCACCTTGTTTGGTTTTATAAGATTGTTCCGTTTTCGGGGGAAGATGAGTCAAAACTTGTAAATCAAATTAGCTTTTTTGTCATTTAATGCTATTATAATATGGGTATCAAATATATTGTATATGAATGATTTATTAAGTTCGTGAATGTTAAAATATGCATACCTCCAATTCTAATCCTGCTAGAGAGATAGCAAGTGTTCAGGTAACCTTCTAACACAATGTTTGCAAAGGATTTTGGTTGCCTAATTATACGCATACTTCAGTTACCACCACCTTAACGTTTTCGTAGAGTCAACGGAATAACATATGGTTTACTTCCAAGCATGCAACAATTAAGCAATCATTGCTTTGATAAAAACTGTTGTAGGAAGTAAAATGTTAATCTGTTAATGGCCTTCAGTCATGAAGTATACTTATATTATCAAGTGAAATTAGAGAACTTGTCATTTTCACTACCAATTAAATACAGACTTTCTCCTGCTTTTATTCACTTGACCGTTATTTTATTGTATTCCATGGAAAGAATTTTGGCTAGCAGGTTGCACCCCATCTGGTAAGGTTGTCCCAATAATCTATGTAAATCCATGAATTGCATTCATTGAAAGCACAAGAATTGGTGTGTGCTTGAAAGCATCCTGCTGGCATGTATTAGCACATTTCTGTCTCCAACATGTTGGTAAGTTAATGAAGCCTTTCACCTCATTTATGTATTCAACATGAATTCTCATACTTGCCTGCAGTCTTCAATGTAAGCAATGATTTTGTAGATTGCGGTGTGACTCCAACGATTCGCAAACAGAGCGAAATTAATGAATTGTATTGAAAGTGTTCCAAAAGCATCTTCAATGGAAAAGGCTCTGGAACAGCAGGATTCCCTCACGTCAGATTCAAGTCAAAGCTTTCTTTTTCACTTTGGGAAAAATACCTTTAATACTTATGGCACGTAAAACTCTTCAAGAATGGCTGGATCAGATAGAATAGAACATGTATAAAAAGTCATTCGCAATCACTTTCACTTTAACAAGAAAAATCTGCATATCAGCATCATGAATAATTTAATACATTTGCTATACCGTAGAACCCACGTTTTTTTTTTTGGTACGACGTGACAATTCCAACTTTCCGATTTAAATTCACTTTTTGCCTATTTAGGGTACTTTAGCCAATTTGTTAGACATTTTATAGGTTTCCTGGAAATGATTGCAAGATTATAGGGGTTTCTAGTGATGACGACAATAAGATACTTCCTGTGGGGAGACGTTGTTGGTGTCACTATATTTAAGCCGATGCCTGTGCTAACAGTTGATGATGCTTCTAGGTGCCAACTATAAATATTCTATTATATTCTGCTCTCTTCGGGCTCAGGACTTGTTTACTTTGACGCACTTACGTATTCCTTAAAGGCAACGAAGACTTGATTAAACTAATTCAAATAAGTTCATTTACTATCCGATAAGACTGATTCAAAACTATAGTTGAATTATGTATTCTATTGTAATTTGGTCTTTAAAGGCTGTGTATGATGATGAGAAAAAGAATGGCAGATGTGTTTAGTCATTATGCATAACAGTTATGCTATAACTCATTGAGCACTTATGCTGCATAGTAACATAAAGCAAGGAGACATTGTAAACTTTGATGGCTCGATACCAATATTGTGCTTTGTGTTATATATTACTAAATTTTCGAAAATTGGATTTCGATTGAGTGCATAACAAAAGAAGAAAATCGTAGCATGTGTAAAAGCATAAAACACGATTGCATATAGCGGGCAACCAATGTTTCGACAAACATGGGTATTCAGAGAAAACAAAAATGGTGAAGTACATAGATGTGCTTTCTCTGTTTGACAGGCCTGGAATTGCGTGACAGGTCTCTTGATAAATGTTGAGGGTTTTGTATTCCCGGCAGGTTTTCATCCGCTCTTTGAATGAAGGCAAGCCAAGCTAAGGTCCTGTGTGAGGCTGGGAGAAGAATAAAAATTGTGTGGCTTAAGTTTAGTGTGTTACAAGGAAGGATCATGTTAGTACCTACAGACTTACAATGACACTATACGTAAACATATGAATGGGTCTGGGCCAAATTATACTGATATGTGGGAAGGACATGAAAAGGAAATGCATATACATGATCATTACAATATGGAGCTGGTGGAGATAAAAGGGGAGAGCGAAATGTACTTATGACACCTTTTTGTTCGGAAATGTGATGAGGCTATTATTCCTCGCTTTCACTGGTACTGGTCAGAGGAAGTCATTTACCACAGGCATGCGATGACTTATAGTGGAGGCACTGATGTGATGATAAATGTAAGCTTTTATTTCACCTCGTGTTTGGCTCTCAACTTCAAGCTTATAAATCTTTCAGTCATAGATTTAACGACGAACTACATCAGGTCTTTTAAGGAGTGGATTAAAAACTTTTTAAAAAATTTACCATGAAAATTGTTGAATGCTTGTAAGTTGAACTGGTTGCTAAAAGCACGTAACTTAAGTATTAATAAGCTCATTGAACTGATTTTGGGTAACTGTTCATTTCATTTGTTTGTAAATGTGTGGTGTACCAAAGTTGCACCAGAGAAAGGCAAAAATTTGAAGGGGTAAGTTGTAAGTCATTCTGTTGACAGACGCTAACTTCACTAAATTAGCTATCCCACGGCTCTTAGAAGGGATCAAATTTAGGTGGTTCTGAGTATGTACGTGATCAATTTATAAATTTGTCACTCTGTCGAATGGCTAATGTAATCATTTCAACCGCTTTTGAGACTGTATTGTATTTAAAATCAGATTATTAAATCTGTATATTTGGGTATTGAGTAACTCGTGTTCAAAAACTCTCAAATATAAGTAAAATTCCCATCCTGAAATGAAAACTTCAATTACATACTGAAAAAATGATAATGTATCGTATAACTTCATGTATGTATAGCAAACTTTTCCACCATGCATATCATTTATCTTTAGCGAAGTGCTTTAATATTATTTGTTTTCTCCATTTTTTTTATATTTATGGATATATTTTCAAAATTAATGTGAAACTATACTTTCGCGTCGGTTCCTAAGGTATCTTCATTACCGTGGAGCAGTTTTTGCATAAAAAGTTTGAACTAAGTATTCTGAGACCAGTTTCTCATACCATCCATTGGAGGCAACTGATTCTTGGTACTGAACAGATCATTAGAAAAATAACGAGCTCGTTTGATTCATTACTTTTCGACCCTGGATGATTTCAACTTCAGAGTTCAAAAATGATACTGGTTATTCTGGCTCATATGTTCACTTTTGTAGAAATGCTTAAATTTCTACACTTTCTTGTTTGACTGAGTGGGAAATATTCGGAAACTCTGAAAGTTCACTGAAAAAGTTTTAAGTCGGTGACATTTCCGAATGTACTGTCAATAGTCGATATTATTGTAGTTTAAAGATTTGTATCATTAGTCTAATGCACTAAACAGCTTTTTGATTTCTTGTCAGTAGAAATTCGAACACAAATGTTATTGAAAAAGTTAAAATTGCTGTATCGTCCGGATGGAAGTTATACTTTTACCAAACGAGGCTCAAATTTGGGTGAACAATAAATTAAATTTTAGGCTCAATCTTACTTTGTTTACATATATTGTTTGAATTTATATTAAACAAAAGTTAATGGATTCATACATTTATTTGCATACGTTTACTTATATTACGTTTCTAATCCAAGATTCCATTTCGTAAAAATATTTGATATAAAGTAAACTCCGTTATTATCTATTTCGTTATGATGAATTTAATCGCTCTAGTCTTTCGCTCTAGTCTTTTTCTAGAAGTTTTGAAATGCTTTGTTACGTTGAACGGCCGCTTTCCTCGGCTCATCAATTTTTTCACTCGTGTGTGAGACCGCATAAAAATCGTTCATGCTTCCAGAAAGGATCGTTTGATCTACAATTACGGGTTTCAAATGTTCATATATGTATGCAATTTGATTTCATGCATCATATGGTAAGTCTACCTTCTTCAGATCGTTGTTCTTTTCCACTCAAAGAAGAACTGGAAGCCTGAACATTCCCGTAAAACAAATTATATGGAGAATTTTATGGGTGTTCCAAGACGTTATTGCCAATGGTATGTATTTAGGGTAACCTGTGGTAGTTCCTTTTATAAATCCTGTTCTAGTTGGCATCCTGCATTTTCTGAAACTAAGCAGCGTTCTGTAAAAATGGAAGTAGGCAAGAAAATAAATTAAACCGGCTGGTTTTTCTAATATCACATTGCTAGAAATATGATTATTACTACGAGACGATCAACATGGAAGACATTTCTGGTTGTAATAACAGCATAAATTTACAAAAACCAATTCTAGAGCAATCAAAACTGTCCTTTTAAGTGGTAAACTTTCAACTTATAACTTTTTAGATCTGAAGCGTGTTATACTACACCGAATCCAGCATTCCTCGTGATTTAAAGATTTACTTATTATGGTTTAGACCCACGGGTGTGAGGGCAATGATACATTGTAATAATAAAACGTTTTACCACTTATGTCATGGCTCACTTGGCAATTTTGCATTCCAAACTATGCATACTGCTTATTTGAAATTTGAGAGAACGTTTGAGTTATATAATCAACGGTGATATCCTGGCTTTAAGACATCTAAATCTAAGCTCTAAAAATATGCCCATATGATATGTATTTTTCCCTATAACGATGATTTGTTTATATGTTCTTGTCGTTAAAATATGCTTAAGGCAATAAATTCTACCAATTGAAATTTCTCTTGGAAAATCTGAAATAAGTTAACTGGAAGTTAAGAAAATATTTCTTCTCCTCTGAAAAGTCGTGGTCGCTTGAATTCCTAATCTGGATGTGGATTTTTATTTCACATAACTGTAAGTTTTCGAAGAAAAATATAACAAAATACGCATGCATAGGCCACGATTTATTCTATTGCTAACCAGAATATCAGAAAATGATGATGGGGATAAGTAGGTGCATTTGCATTGAAGTTGTTACAATATTGGTGGGTCTCTTCTCGCAGGAGCATTGAGCATCTAAGGTAAAATATTTGTTTCTCAAATCTTCGATTCAACCCCACTTTTACGTGCATTAAAAGGAAATGATAGGGGGTGAAAACTTGTGGTCAATGGTTTATTTCAAACTTATTTGTCCCAAACTCGCAGATATTACAATGAGCATCAATGAAGCGAAACCTAGCGCTTAGGGCAAAGGATTTTACAAGTGACTGGCTAAACTTTTTAGAGCTTTAAACCTTTCTTGGAGGCTTTACTGAGGAAATGAAGTTTTCCAGGAAATGTGGTATCCTATTCCTGTCATCCCGACAATAAGAGGGAAAGGATAAATGTGTACATTTATATAAGGTAACACTTTTCAAAATCAGTGAAAAGCGAAGCAAGTAAGCGGATTAATGATGTGGACGGAAGAGAAAAGGGAAAGTAAACTAGAAGGTAGGCTATGTTGACGAGGACTTTCCAATTGTATTTTGGATGTACTTGGTGTTGTCCTAACTTCGAAATATGTTTGAAAGCAACTTCCTATGCATGAAGGTAAAACCATTGACTACTTGTTAACCAATGACTGCCAGAACATACTTACTTTACCGTCTAAATTTTTTCAAGTGTAGTTTAGTTTTGTTTCTTGGAAGTCTGTTGCGAACAAATTTGATCTGTAGCTTTACCTTGCGCTTGCAAGCTAGGATGTTGGATGAAGTAGATATTTTCTTTTCTTGTTTGGTTTTTTTCTTGGAAGAAGAGTAGAGAAGGAAAAGAAAGATAGAAGATGGCTATATAAATTCTACGTAAGTTTGGACATGAAAGAGGAAAGAGGCATTTAACATTCCCAGTGGGACAACCCTTCTGCCTGAAAAAACGAAAGTCAACTTGCATTACGTGTGAGATTGTATGTATATAATGTGAACTCCTCTGTATGCAATATAATAATCTGTCCTCTTGCCTTGGATACACAAAAGTAAAGTTGCATGTGCCCAACCTAGAAGAGTCAAATGAAGTTGCCCCTTCTCCCTTTACCACGAATATTTTTTTTCTAGAAATCGGGAAATGTGGTGAATGCATTGTCTAAAACTTTTTTCATCTATGATGCAAGATGCTTTCTTAATAACTACGGGCACCTCAAACTACATATAAGCCATATTATGATTTGAGACTGCACGCCTGAATGGTGATTATGTTAAGGTGTTTCGCTTGCACTGTCTTATTGAGTCGCAAATTTAGAAATAGTGAGCACGATACATATATGCTTATGTACAACAATCTTTGCGTCGGTTCAAGACTTTCTCTATGCTTTCCATTATTGCCTAAGCCTAGCGAATGCAAAACTTTTCCTCAAACGGCCTTTCTTTGAAATTTCTTTCATCCAAAGGCTGCGATTTTTTCTCTTGTATTGTATCGTGTATCTATGTAGACTTTCATGCAAAGTACAAAGTCCAATGGGTGAAGTGGCTCCTTGGATTCTTATCTTCACTTTGAAAGTGAAAGAGCATGAAACTTACCCTGTTCAGGATAAATAAAAACTTAACAGAGATAAGTAATTAATATCCGAGTATTCCCATGTTGATCGTTTTTATTGCCGATAGTAAAGTTTTACACCTTATTATTCCAGGATTATTTTGGTATTAAAAGCTGATTTCTGAGAGCATTTCCTGGATTTAATGACGCAATTCCTCGCATGGCGACGATGCAAATTTGCGTGGCATTCCGTGACAATTTCGGAAACAAACAACAAGGATGACTCTTTTCTACGAAACTACGTGCTTCAAGGAGGTTCAATACAAAGTTTAAATGCCGCAAAGTTCTTTATAAGGGTATTTTTTACACGCTTATAAGTTTAACCGAGCATGTTACGAAAGATTATGCCATAATCTTTTGAAAAGATCATTTATTTGCGTTAGGTTTAGTGAAGATAGTACAATTAACTGCCAGGTGGTGATGCAGAATGAAATGATAAAGTTAAAGATAACATAGCAACAAAAGCCTGACTTTGGTAATTTTTAGTAGACCAAGCCCAACTTTTTAACGAATATTATCTTGAAGTAATATTCTAAAATCTAAACGCCTTACATAAAGGCTAAAAAAATTATGCTTGGATGAGTTTTTGTTGTCAAGTAAAGCGAAAGAATTTTTTCTTCGTACCAACCTTTATTTTGTTTCGCTGGAGAAGATTTATAACCTGGTTCGACGAAAGATTTAAGAGTTTCATAGTTTTCTTTTCATCAAATGTAAATAAAATTTTAGCTGTGATTTAATCAAAACATGCGTTTAGGTAACATAACACCACTTAATTGAGTAGAGTATCAAATTGACATTCTGATATTTTAGTAGTTACTGACTTCAATTACCTTTTTGGTATATATGTTTGTGTACAATAAATTTTGAATCTCTCCAACGGTCATGCTAAAGTCTTTTATTGTGAATAGGTTTGGTGGGTTTCAAGTGTTTACGCCATTAACGATCCCTTACGATTTGGTAAAGGTTTCCATGAGAGACATGTACTATCTTGAGTGCTCATAAACGTTCCATGGCGTAATTTCTCGTAACTGAAAAAACACTTAATGTGCCGTTGATGTTGATTGAAAAAGTTACTGCAGAATACTTGTAATCCTTTTTCGTTAATGACATTATATTGTTTCAGTCTGTAACATTGTTCAACAACTTAAAGAAAATGCCAGAAAGTTATCGTATTTCTTAAAACTGATACGTAAACGTAATGTTTCGGCTATAAAAAAAACAATGTCATTCCATTACGTTTTTCGAACATGTGTAGAGATGTTGGACACAAAATCGTTAAACGCCAGTGTTAAGATTGTTTCATATCGCCCGCTTTAGAGGGGTATCAAAGAAATAGATCCAAAAGGGTGACTTAAAGTTCTTCAGAATGAAAAATAATTTTTATCACTTGCCGTAAGCCAGATACTTATATCCTGGACTGATTTTTCCTAGCGAGAGCGCTTTACCAATCCAATAAAATAGCAAGAAGAATGGGATATTGGTAATGCTTCTGTTTCACTTCATCTAACGCGATTGAACAGCATTTTGTGGAGTGGCAGTAAATGTGAACGAAAGTAAACATTAACGTATTGAACTTTTGTAGGCTCATATATATCCATATATTATATATTGAAAATCTGCTCATGAAGCAATAAGTGCAGTGAAGCAGTAATAAGTCTCCGTATTCCAAAATAGTGCCATTTCGAGTGAAATACATAAAAGAGGTTATATTTGACTTCGACATGTTAAAATGATACGTTGTCGCAAATGAAATTTTTGAGAGTAGTGCTTGTTTTTTCTCATTTCAAATATCTAAACGTGCATTCAGTTTTACGACATATGAATGATGCAAAACAACAAAAGAATACAAATAAAACGGCAGTATGGAGTCCAAAATAATGTACTCTCATTACAAAGCAGGACTCTACAAATGTATTTTAAGGGTGTGAGGAAAAAGTCTTCGTGGGTCATTGTTGAATAAATCCATAGAAACGAAATACAACCTTTGAAAAAATAGACTACACGTTGCTTGTACGTGCACTGTCGGCGAATTTTTTCCAAGTGCACACCATATCAATGTCTTGTACCATCAGTACGTGGAGAAATCTTGTACATCCACGTTTTAAAAGAGAAAAACTTTCTTCTTGGATGTCTTCTCATTCCATTATACACAAGTTTACGTCTTTCTGTCTGTGTGTGCGAGTATTTTTACTGCTTTTTCTTTATTCACTGGGAATTTTTTCCATAGCATGTAACTGGGTTAGCAACTTTTCTTCTTGCCTTACAGTTTGCGAAATAGAATGTCACATAAAGAAGCGATAGGAAGAAATAGTGATGTATTGCGAATGAGCAGATACGACAAAGAAGATGTTATACAGAGAGAAAGAGACGGATTGAAGAGACTGGTCTATTAGAAATGCGACACAAACTCTGATTCCTTTTTCTTTTTGGATGCCAAAAATAAAAAAAATCGAATGGTGGTAAGTGTAGATGGAGATGGTAGAGCTTCGAAACAATTTTCCTTGGTACAAAAGGATGTGCTAGTTCAAGATTATTGGGGGCCCCTATCCTTCATTTCCAAAGTGCCATAGTACTGGTAGTCGTGTTCTATTGTATTTTAGTAGAACTTAATGCGTTACTACCATAATATTTCCCTTTATGTACTTCAAACTTAAAGTCGTTTTCTCACTTATACGCACCGCCTGATTAAGCTCTGCTTCGAGCTGTATTGAAAGCAAATAAGTGCAGCGTGGAGTTAGTCCTCTTAGGGATGAAATGTGGAATAAAGGACTGTGAAGTTTTCCACCGTGAACCGCATACACGGGCTTTGAAAATAGGAATTTTCTCTACGCGAATTCCCTATGTTTAAATTGTCTAGAAATCTAAGGAATTTTATTTGCTCGACACGTATTATAATCATTATCGAACCAAGACGTTTACAAACACGACGTTCAACAAGATACATATTTTTCAGTGAAGGCGAAAAATGTTTGTTGGACAAAAATGCCTTTTATTTTTCTTTTTAAAAAGTCCCCTTTTGAATCGTTCGCCGTATTAGACCGACTTTTTTTTCGTTAAAATGGTAATGTAGCACATATTTTGTAATAAAATTAAAATCACATTTACCCATTAATATTGTTCCTGAAGAAAGACTTGGCTTATCTCATTGAATAACGAAACCAATTGTTGGCTGATTTATTCTCTCGTTCTTCCGTTCTATGACTTTACGTTCTTTTCCTTTAATGAACCTTAAAGCTAAATTTCTCCTAAGATATTTTAAGATTCCTTGAAAAAACGA
Source organism: Lepidocyrtinus dapeste (assembly GCA_036850885.1). Taxonomy (NCBI): domain Eukaryota; kingdom Metazoa; phylum Arthropoda; class Collembola; order Entomobryomorpha; family Entomobryidae; genus Lepidocyrtinus; species Lepidocyrtinus dapeste. The sequence goes on along the minus strand of JAANSQ010001880.1, from coordinate 356 downwards.
AATATTGGCAAATTCGACCACTTTCACCCAATATTAGGCATAGTGTACTGAGCATTTACAATTGGCGATAAAAAAATTTAATTTCTCTAGGGACGCTTACATATGGATAAACTGTTCACTTTGCGTTTAATACCAAAAAATAAGCGAAGGAAAGAGAAAGCATGCTTCATATCAGGGCGAATCTTGAATCCTTTTATATGCTTCACTAACGGCATCGACGACTTGCTTTGAATACATTGTCCTACTGTTCACTGTGCTCACTGGTCCATCCATCCATTTTCAGTATGCACGTATGTATGTACAGTTCCGGAAATATGTTATCGTGCAGAGCAAAAAACCTATGCAGCGAAGCACAA